>BMAO01033765.1:0-21247 GCA_019973975.1 Trichonephila clavata | reverse complement strand
TCCCCTGCCAAATATCCAAAAAATGTGAAATTTTTTATTGCAATAACTTTTGATCTAATTGAAATTTTGAAAAGCGCTACATGTATTCGTGATCAGCGTCGGATTTTAAATAAGAAAATTGAGTTTGGTTGGAATAGGAGTTAGAAATTTTTTCCCTGTTCATGACGTTTCCCCTGCCAAATATCCAAAAAATGTGAAATTTTTTATTGCAATAACTTTTGATCTAATTGAAATTTTGAAAAGCGCTACATGTATTCGTGATCAGCGTCGGATTTTACATAAGAAAATGAGTTTGGTTGGAATAGGAGTTAGAAATTTTTCCCTGTTCATGACGTCTCCCTGCCAAATATCCAAAAAATGTAAAATTTTTTATTGCAATAACTTTTGATCTAATTGAAATTTTGAAAAGCGCTACATGTATTCGTGATCAGCGTCGGATTTTACATAAGAAAATGAGTTTGGTTGGAATAGGAGTTAGAAATTTTTCCGTGTTCATGACGTTTCCCCTGCCAAATATCCAAAAAATGTGAAATTTTTTATTGCAATAACTTTTGATCTAATTGAAATTTTGAAAAGCGCTACATGTATTCGTGATCAGCGTCGGATTTTACATAAGAAAATGAGTTTGGTTGGAATAGGAGTTAGAAATTTTTCCCTGTTCATGACGTCTCCCTGCCAAATATCCAAAAAATGTGAAATTTTTTATTGCAATAACTTTTGATCTAATTGAAATTTTGAAAAGCGCTACATGTATTCGTGATCAGCGTCGGATTTTACATAAGAAAATGAGTTTGGTTGGAATAGGAGTTAGAAATTTTTCCCTGTTCATGACGTCTCCCTGCCAAATATCCAAAAAATGTGAAATTTTTTATTGCAATAACTTTTGATCTAATTGAAATTTTGAAAAGCGCTACATGTATTCGTGATCAGCGTCGGATTTTACATAAGAAAATGAGTTTGGTTGGAATAGGAGTTAGAAATTTTTCCCTGTTCATGACGTCTCCCTGCCAAATATCCAAAAAATGTGAAATTTTTTATTGCAATAACTTTTGATCTAATTGAAATTTTGAAAAGCGCTACATGTATTCGTGATCAGCGTCGGATTTTACATAAGAAAATTGAGTTTGGTTGGAATAGGAGTTAGAAATTTTTCCCTGTTCATGACGTCTCCCTGCCAAATATCCAAAAAATGTGAAATTTTTTATTGCAATAACTTTTGATCTAATTGAAATTTTGAAAAGCGCTACATGTATTCGTGATCAGCGTCGGATTTTACATAAGAAAATTGAGTTTGGTTGGAATAGGAGTTAGAAATTTTTTCCCTGTTCATGACGTCTCCCTGCCAAATATCCAAAAAATGTGAAATTTTTTATTGCAATAACTTTTGATCTAATTGAAATTTTGAAAAGCGCTACATGTATTCGTGATCAGCGTCGGATTTTACATAAGAAAATTGAGTTTGGTTGGAATAGGAGTTAGAAATTTTTCCCTGTTCATGACGTCTCCCTGCCAAATATCCAAAAAATGTGAAATTTTTTATTGCAATAACTTTTGATCTAATTGAAATTTTGAAAAGCGCTACATGTATTCGTGATCAGCGTCGGATTTTACATAAGAAAATTGAGTTTGGTTGGAATAGGAGTTAGAAATTTTTCCCTGTTCATGACGTCTCCCTGCCAAATATCCAAAAAATGTGAAATTTTTTATTGCAATAACTTTTGATCTAATTGAAATTTTGAAAAGCGCTACATGTATTCGTGATCAGCGTCGGATTTTACATAAGAAAATTGAGTTTGGTTGGAATAGGAGTTAGAAATTTTTCCCTGTTCATGACGTCTCCCTGCCAAATATCCAAAAAATGTGAAATTTTTTATTGCAATAACTTTTGATCTAATTGAAATTTTGAAAAGCGCTACATGTATTCGTGATCAGCGTCGGATTTTACATAAGAAAATTGAGTTTGGTTGGAATAGGAGTTAGAAATTTTTCCCTGTTCATGACGTCTCCCTGCCAAATATCCAAAAAATGTGAAATTTTTTATTGCAATAACTTTTGATCTAATTGAAATTTTGAAAAGCGCTACATGTATTCGTGATCAGCGTCGGATTTTAATAAGAAAATTGAGTTTGGTTGGAATAGGAGTTAGAAATTTTTTCCCTGTTCATGACGTCTCCCCTGCCAAATATCCAAAAAATGTGAAATTTTTTATTGCAATAACTTTTGATCTAATTGAAATTTTGAAAAGCGCTACATGTATTCGTGATCAGCGTCGGATTTTACATAAGAAAAATGAGTTTGGTTGGAATAGGAGTTAGAAATTTTTTCCCTGTTCATGACGTCTCCCTGCCAAATATCCAAAAAATGTGAAATTTTTTATTGCAATAACTTTTGATCTAATTGAAATTTTGAAAAGCGCTACATGTATTCGTGATCAGCGTCGGATTTTACATAAGAAAATTGAGTTTGGTTGGAATAGGAGTTAGAAATTTTTTCCCTGTTCATGACGTCTCCCTGCCAAATATCCAAAAAATGTGAAATTTTTTATTGCAATAACTTTTGATCTAATTGAAATTTTGAAAAGCGCTACATGTATTCGTGATCAGCGTCGGATTTTACATAAGAAAATTGAGTTTGGTTGGAATAGGAGTTAGAAATTTTTTCCCTGTTCATGACGTCTCCCTGCCAAATATCCAAAAAATGTGAAATTTTTTATTGCAATAACTTTTGATCTAATTGAAATTTTGAAAAGCGCTACATGTATTCGTGATCAGCGTCGGATTTTACATAAGAAAATTGAGTTTGGTTGGAATAGGAGTTAGAAATTTTTCCCTGTTCATGACGTCTCCCTGCCAAATATCCAAAAAATGTGAAATTTTTTATTGCAATAACTTTTGATCTAATTGAAATTTTGAAAAGCGCTACATGTATTCGTGATCAGCGTCGGATTTTACATAAGAAAATTGAGTTTGGTTGGAATAGGAGTTAGAAATTTTTCCCTGTTCATGACGTCTCCCTGCCAAATATCCAAAAAATGTGAAATTTTTTATTGCAATAACTTTTGATCTAATTGAAATTTTGAAAAGCGCTACATGTATTCGTGATCAGCGTCGGATTTTACATAAGAAAATTGAGTTTGGTTGGAATAGGAGTTAGAAATTTTTTCCCTGTTCATGACGTCTCCCCTGCCAAATATCCAAAAAATGTGAAATTTTTTATTGCAATAACTTTTGATCTAATTGAAATTTTGAAAAGCGCTACATGTATTCGTGATCAGCGTCGGATTTTACATAAGAAAATTGAGTTTGGTTGGAATAGGAGTTAGAAATTTTTTCCCTGTTCATGACGTCTCCCTGCCAAATATCCAAAAAATGTGAAATTTTTTATTGCAATAACTTTTGATCTAATTGAAATTTTGAAAAGCGCTACATGTATTCGTGATCAGCGTCGGATTTTACATAAGAAAATTGAGTTTGGTTGGAATAGGAGTTAGAAATTTTTTCCCTGTTCATGACGTCTCCCTGCCAAATATCCAAAAAATGTGAAATTTTTTATTGCAATAACTTTTGATCTAATTGAAATTTTGAAAAGCGCTACATGTATTCGTGATCAGCGTCGGATTTTACATAAGAAAATTGAGTTTGGTTGAATAGGAGTTAGAAATTTTTTCCCTGTTCATGACGTCTCCCTGCCAAATATCCAAAAAATGTGAAATTTTTTATTGCAATAACTTTTGATCTAATTGAAATTTTGAAAAGCGCTACATGTATTCGTGATCAGCGTCGGATTTTACATAAGAAAATTGAGTTTGGTTGGAATAGGAGTTAGAAATTTTTCCCTGTTCATGACGTCTCCCCTGCCAAATATCCAAAAAATGTGAAATTTTTTATTGCAATAACTTTTGATCTAATTGAAATTTTGAAAAGCGCTACATGTATTCGTGATCAGCGTCGGATTTTACATAAGAAAATTGAGTTTGGTTGAATAGGAGTTAGAAATTTTTCCCTGTTCATGACGTCTCCCTGCCAAATATCCAAAAAATGTGAAATTTTTTATTGCAATAACTTTTGATCTAATTGAAATTTTGAAAAGCGCTACATGTATTCGTGATCAGCGTCGGATTTTACATAAGAAAATTGAGTTTGGTTGGAATAGGAGTTAGAAATTTTTCCCTGTTCATGACGTCTCCCTGCCAAATATCCAAAAAATGTGAAATTTTTTATTGCAATAACTTTTGATCTAATTGAAATTTTGAAAAGCGCTACATGTATTCGTGATCAGCGTCGGATTTTACATAAGAAAATTGAGTTTGGTTGGAATAGGAGTTAGAAATTTTTCCCTGTTCATGACGTCTCCCTGCCAAATATCCAAAAAATGTGAAATTTTTTATTGCAATAACTTTTGATCTAATTGAAATTTTGAAAAGCGCTACATGTATTCGTGATCAGCGTCGGATTTTACATAAGAAAATTGAGTTTGGTTGGAATAGGAGTTAGAAATTTTTCCCTGTTCATGACGTCTCCCTGCCAAATATCCAAAAAATGTGAAATTTTTTATTGCAATAACTTTTGATCTAATTGAAATTTTGAAAAGCGCTACATGTATTCGTGATCAGCGTCGGATTTTACATAAGAAAATTGAGTTTGGTTGGAATAGGAGTTAGAAATTTTTCCCTGTTCATGACGTCTCCCTGCCAAATATCCAAAAAATGTGAAATTTTTTATTGCAATAACTTTTGATCTAATTGAAATTTTGAAAAGCGCTACATGTATTCGTGATCAGCGTCGGATTTTACATAAGAAAATTGAGTTTGGTTGGAATAGGAGTTAGAAATTTTTCCCTGTTCATGACGTCTCCCCTGCCAAATATCCAAAAAATGTGAAATTTTTTATTGCAATAACTTTTGATCTAATTGAAATTTTGAAAAGCGCTACATGTATTCGTGATCAGCGTCGGATTTTACATAAGAAAATTGAGTTTGGTTGGAATAGGAGTTAGAAATTTTTTCCCTGTTCATGACGTCTCCCTGCCAAATATCCAAAAAATGTGAAATTTTTTATTGCAATAACTTTTGATCTAATTGAAATTTTGAAAAGCGCTACATGTATTCGTGATCAGCGTCGGATTTTACATAAGAAAATTGAGTTTGGTTGGAATAGGAGTTAGAAATTTTTCCCTGTTCATGACGTCTCCCCTGCCAAATATCCAAAAAATGTGAAATTTTTTATTGCAATAACTTTTGATCTAATTGAAATTTTGAAAAGCGCTACATGTATTCGTGATCAGCGTCGGATTTTACATAAGAAAATTGAGTTTGGTTGGAATAGGAGTTAGAAATTTTTTCCCTGTTCATGACGTCTCCCTGCCAAATATCCAAAAAATGTGAAATTTTTTATTGCAATAACTTTTGATCTAATTGAAATTTTGAAAAGCGCTACATGTATTCGTGATCAGCGTCGGATTTTACATAAGAAAATTGAGTTTGGTTGGAATAGGAGTTAGAAATTTTTTCCCTGTTCATGACGTCTCCCTGCCAAATATCCAAAAAATGTGAAATTTTTTATTGCAATAACTTTTGATCTAATTGAAATTTTGAAAAGCGCTACATGTATTCGTGATCAGCGTCGGATTTTACATAAGAAAATTGAGTTTGGTTGGAATAGGAGTTAGAAATTTTTTCCCTGTTCATGACGTCTCCCTGCCAAATATCCAAAAAATGTGAAATTTTTTATTGCAATAACTTTTGATCTAATTGAAATTTTGAAAAGCGCTACATGTATTCGTGATCAGCGTCGGATTTTACATAAGAAAATTGAGTTTGGTTGGAATAGGAGTTAGAAATTTTTTCCCTGTTCATGACGTCTCCCTGCCAAATATCCAAAAAATGTGAAATTTTTTATTGCAATAACTTTTGATCTAATTGAAATTTTGAAAAGCGCTACATGTATTCGTGATCAGCGTCGGATTTTACATAAGAAAATTGAGTTTGGTTGGAATAGGAGTTAGAAATTTTTTCCCTGTTCATGACGTCTCCCTGCCAAATATCCAAAAAATGTGAAATTTTTTATTGCAATAACTTTTGATCTAATTGAAATTTTGAAAAGCGCTACATGTATTCGTGATCAGCGTCGGATTTTACATAAGAAAATTGAGTTTGGTTGGAATAGGAGTTAGAAATTTTTTCCCTGTTCATGACGTCTCCCTGCCAAATATCCAAAAAATGTGAAATTTTTTATTGCAATAACTTTTGATCTAATTGAAATTTTGAAAAGCGCTACATGTATTCGTGATCAGCGTCGGATTTTACATAAGAAAATTGAGTTTGGTTGGAATAGGAGTTAGAAATTTTTTCCCTGTTCATGACGTCTCCCCTGCCAAATATCCAAAAAATGTGAAATTTTTTATTGCAATAACTTTTGATCTAATTGAAATTTTGAAAAGCGCTACATGTATTCGTGATCAGCGTCGGATTTTACATAAGAAAATTGAGTTTGGTTGGAATAGGAGTTAGAAATTTTTTCCCTGTTCATGACGTCTCCCCTGCCAAATATCCAAAAAATGTGAAATTTTTTATTGCAATAACTTTTGATCTAATTGAAATTTTGAAAAGCGCTACATGTATTCGTGATCAGCGTCGGATTTTACATAAGAAAATTGAGTTTGGTTGGAATAGGAGTTAGAAATTTTTTCCCTGTTCATGACGTCTCCCTGCCAAATATCCAAAAAATGTGAAATTTTTTATTGCAATAACTTTTGATCTAATTGAAATTTTGAAAAGCGCTACATGTATTCGTGATCAGCGTCGGATTTTAAATAAGAAAATTGAGTTTGGTTGGAATAGGAGTTAGAAATTTTTTCCCTGTTCATGACGTCTCCCTGCCAAATATCCAAAAAATGTGAAATTTTTTATTGCAATAACTTTTGATCTAATTGAAATTTTGAAAAGCGCTACATGTATTCGTGATCAGCGTCGGATTTTACATAAGAAAATTGAGTTTGGTTGGAATAGGAGTTAGAAATTTTTTCCCTGTTCATGACGTCTCCCCTGCCAAATATCCAAAAAATGTGAAATTTTTTATTGCAATAACTTTTGATCTAATTGAAATTTTGAAAAGCGCTACATGTATTCGTGATCAGCGTCGGATTTTACATAAGAAAATTGAGTTTGGTTGGAATAGGAGTTAGAAATTTTTTCCCTGTTCATGACGTCTCCCCTGCCAAATATCCAAAAAATGTGAAATTTTTTATTGCAATAACTTTTGATCTAATTGAAATTTTGAAAAGCGCTACATGTATTCGTGATCAGCGTCGGATTTTACATAAGAAAATTGAGTTTGGTTGGAATAGGAGTTAGAAATTTTTTCCCTGTTCATGACGTCTCCCCTGCCAAATATCCAAAAAATGTGAAATTTTTTATTGCAATAACTTTTGATCTAATTGAAATTTTGAAAAGCGCTACATGTATTCGTGATCAGCGTCGGATTTTACATAAGAAAATTGAGTTTGGTTGGAATAGGAGTTAGAAATTTTTTCCCTGTTCATGACGTCTCCCCTGCCAAATATCCAAAAAATGTGAAATTTTTTATTGCAATAACTTTTGATCTAATTGAAATTTTGAAAAGCGCTACATGTATTCGTGATCAGCGTCGGATTTTAATAAGAAAATTGAGTTTGGTTGGAATAGGAGTTAGAAATTTTTTCCCTGTTCATGACGTCTCCCCTGCCAAATATCCAAAAAATGTGAAATTTTTTATTGCAATAACTTTTGATCTAATTGAAATTTTGAAAAGCGCTACATGTATTCGTGATCAGCGTCGGATTTTACATAAGAAAATTGAGTTTGGTTGGAATAGGAGTTAGAAATTTTTCCCTGTTCATGACGTCTCCCCTGCCAAATATCCAAAAAATGTGAAATTTTTTATTGCAATAACTTTTGATCTAATTGAAATTTTGAAAAGCGCTACATGTATTCGTGATCAGCGTCGGATTTTACATAAGAAAATTGAGTTTGGTTGGAATAGGAGTTAGAAATTTTTTCCCTGTTCATGACGTCTCCCCTGCCAAATATCCAAAAAATGTGAAATTTTTTATTGCAATAACTTTTGATCTAATTGAAATTTTGAAAAGCGCTACATGTATTCGTGATCAGCGTCGGATTTTACATAAGAAAATTGAGTTTGGTTGGAATAGGAGTTAGAAATTTTTTCCCTGTTCATGACGTCTCCCCTGCCAAATATCCAAAAAATGTGAAATTTTTTATTGCAATAACTTTTGATCTAATTGAAATTTTGAAAAGCGCTACATGTATTCGTGATCAGCGTCGGATTTTACATAAGAAAATTGAGTTTGGTTGGAATAGGAGTTAGAAATTTTTTCCCTGTTCATGACGTCTCCCCTGCCAAATATCCAAAAAATGTGAAATTTTTTATTGCAATAACTTTTGATCTAATTGAAATTTTGAAAAGCGCTACATGTATTCGTGATCAGCGTCGGATTTTACATAAGAAAATTGAGTTTGGTTGGAATAGGAGTTAGAAATTTTTTCCCTGTTCATGACGTCTCCCCTGCCAAATATCCAAAAAATGTGAAATTTTTTATTGCAATAACTTTTGATCTAATTGAAATTTTGAAAAGCGCTACATGTATTCGTGATCAGCGTCGGATTTTACATAAGAAAATTGAGTTTGGTTGGAATAGGAGTTAGAAATTTTTTCCCTGTTCATGACGTCTCCCCTGCCAAATATCCAAAAAATGTGAAATTTTTTATTGCAATAACTTTTGATCTAATTGAAATTTTGAAAAGCGCTACATGTATTCGTGATCAGCGTCGGATTTTACATAAGAAAATTGAGTTTGGTTGGAATAGGAGTTAGAAATTTTTCCCTGTTCATGACGTCTCCCCTGCCAAATATCCAAAAAATGTGAAATTTTTTATTGCAATAACTTTTGATCTAATTGAAATTTTGAAAAGCGCTACATGTATTCGTGATCAGCGTCGGATTTTACATAAGAAAATTGAGTTTGGTTGGAATAGGAGTTAGAAATTTTTCCCTGTTCATGACGTCTCCCCTGCCAAATATCCAAAAAATGTGAAATTTTTTATTGCAATAACTTTTGATCTAATTGAAATTTTGAAAAGCGCTACATGTATTCGTGATCAGCGTCGGATTTTACATAAGAAAATTGAGTTTGGTTGGAATAGGAGTTAGAAATTTTTCCCTGTTCATGACGTCTCCCCTGCCAAATATCCAAAAAATGTGAAATTTTTTATTGCAATAACTTTTGATCTAATTGAAATTTTGAAAAGCGCTACATGTATTCGTGATCAGCGTCGGATTTTACATAAGAAAATTGAGTTTGGTTGGAATAGGAGTTAGAAATTTTTCCCTGTTCATGACGTCTCCCCTGCCAAATATCCAAAAAATGTGAAATTTTTTATTGCAATAACTTTTGATCTAATTGAAATTTTGAAAAGCGCTACATGTATTCGTGATCAGCGTCGGATTTTACATAAGAAAATTGAGTTTGGTTGGAATAGGAGTTAGAAATTTTTCCCTGTTCATGACGTCTCCCCTGCCAAATATCCAAAAAATGTGAAATTTTTTATTGCAATAACTTTTGATCTAATTGAAATTTTGAAAAGCGCTACATGTATTCGTGATCAGCGTCGGATTTTACATAAGAAAATTGAGTTTGGTTGAATAGGAGTTAGAAATTTTTCCCTGTTCATGACGTCTCCCCTGCCAAATATCCAAAAAATGTGAAATTTTTTATTGCAATAACTTTTGATCTAATTGAAATTTTGAAAAGCGCTACATGTATTCGTGATCAGCGTCGGATTTTACATAAGAAAATTGAGTTTGGTTGGAATAGGAGTTAGAAATTTTTCCCTGTTCATGACGTCTCCCCTGCCAAATATCCAAAAAATGTGAAATTTTTTATTGCAATAACTTTTGATCTAATTGAAATTTTGAAAAGCGCTACATGTATTCGTGATCAGCGTCGGATTTTACATAAGAAAATTGAGTTTGGTTGGAATAGGAGTTAGAAATTTTTTCCCTGTTCATGACGTCTCCCCTGCCAAATATCCAAAAAATGTGAAATTTTTTATTGCAATAACTTTTGATCTAATTGAAATTTTGAAAAGCGCTACATGTATTCGTGATCAGCGTCGGATTTTACATAAGAAAATTGAGTTTGGTTGGAATAGGAGTTAGAAATTTTTCCCTGTTCATGACGTCTCCCCTGCCAAATATCCAAAAAATGTGAAATTTTTTATTGCAATAACTTTTGATCTAATTGAAATTTTGAAAAGCGCTACATGTATTCGTGATCAGCGTCGGATTTTACATAAGAAAATTGAGTTTGGTTGGAATAGGAGTTAGAAATTTTTCCCTGTTCATGACGTCTCCCCTGCCAAATATCCAAAAAATGTGAAATTTTTTATTGCAATAACTTTTGATCTAATTGAAATTTTGAAAAGCGCTACATGTATTCGTGATCAGCGTCGGATTTTACATAAGAAAATTGAGTTTGGTTGGAATAGGAGTTAGAAATTTTTCCCTGTTCATGACGTCTCCCCTGCCAAATATCCAAAAAATGTGAAATTTTTTATTGCAATAACTTTTGATCTAATTGAAATTTTGAAAAGCGCTACATGTATTCGTGATCAGCGTCGGATTTTACATAAGAAAATTGAGTTTGGTTGGAATAGGAGTTAGAAATTTTTCCCTGTTCATGACGTCTCCCCTGCCAAATATCCAAAAAATGTGAAATTTTTTATTGCAATAACTTTTGATCTAATTGAAATTTTGAAAAGCGCTACATGTATTCGTGATCAGCGTCGGATTTTACATAAGAAAATTGAGTTTGGTTGGAATAGGAGTTAGAAATTTTTCCCTGTTCATGACGTCTCCCCTGCCAAATATCCAAAAAATGTGAAATTTTTTATTGCAATAACTTTTGATCTAATTGAAATTTTGAAAAGCGCTACATGTATTCGTGATCAGCGTCGGATTTTACATAAGAAAATTGAGTTTGGTTGGAATAGGAGTTAGAAATTTTTCCCTGTTCATGACGTCTCCCCTGCCAAATATCCAAAAAATGTGAAATTTTTTATTGCAATAACTTTTGATCTAATTGAAATTTTGAAAAGCGCTACATGTATTCGTGATCAGCGTCGGATTTTACATAAGAAAATTGAGTTTGGTTGGAATAGGAGTTAGAAATTTTTCCCTGTTCATGACGTCTCCCCTGCCAAATATCCAAAAAATGTGAAATTTTTTATTGCAATAACTTTTGATCTAATTGAAATTTTGAAAAGCGCTACATGTATTCGTGATCAGCGTCGGATTTTACATAAGAAAATTGAGTTTGGTTGGAATAGGAGTTAGAAATTTTTCCCTGTTCATGACGTCTCCCCTGCCAAATATCCAAAAAATGTGAAATTTTTTATTGCAATAACTTTTGATCTAATTGAAATTTTGAAAAGCGCTACATGTATTCGTGATCAGCGTCGGATTTTACATAAGAAAATTGAGTTTGGTTGGAATAGGAGTTAGAAATTTTTCCCTGTTCATGACGTCTCCCCTGCCAAATATCCAAAAAATGTGAAATTTTTTATTGCAATAACTTTTGATCTAATTGAAATTTTGAAAAGCGCTACATGTATTCGTGATCAGCGTCGGATTTTACATAAGAAAATTGAGTTTGGTTGGAATAGGAGTTAGAAATTTTTTCCCTGTTCATGACGTCTCCCCTGCCAAATATCCAAAAAATGTGAAATTTTTTATTGCAATAACTTTTGATCTAATTGAAATTTTGAAAAGCGCTACATGTATTCGTGATCAGCGTCGGATTTTACATAAGAAAATTGAGTTTGGTTGGAATAGGAGTTAGAAATTTTTCCCTGTTCATGACGTCTCCCCTGCCAAATATCCAAAAAATGTGAAATTTTTTATTGCAATAACTTTTGATCTAATTGAAATTTTGAAAAGCGCTACATGTATTCGTGATCAGCGTCGGATTTTACATAAGAAAATTGAGTTTGGTTGGAATAGGAGTTAGAAATTTTTCCCTGTTCATGACGTCTCCCCTGCCAAATATCCAAAAAATGTGAAATTTTTTATTGCAATAACTTTTGATCTAATTGAAATTTTGAAAAGCGCTACATGTATTCGTGATCAGCGTCGGATTTTACATAAGAAAATTGAGTTTGGTTGGAATAGGAGTTAGAAATTTTTCCCTGTTCATGACGTCTCCCCTGCCAAATATCCAAAAAATGTGAAATTTTTTATTGCAATAACTTTTGATCTAATTGAAATTTTGAAAAGCGCTACATGTATTCGTGATCAGCGTCGGATTTTACATAAGAAAATTGAGTTTGGTTGGAATAGGAGTTAGAAATTTTTCCCTGTTCATGACGTCTCCCCTGCCAAATATCCAAAAAATGTGAAATTTTTTATTGCAATAACTTTTGATCTAATTGAAATTTTGAAAAGCGCTACATGTATTCGTGATCAGCGTCGGATTTTACATAAGAAAATTGAGTTTGGTTGGAATAGGAGTTAGAAATTTTTCCCTGTTCATGACGTCTCCCCTGCCAAATATCCAAAAAATGTGAAATTTTTTATTGCAATAACTTTTGATCTAATTGAAATTTTGAAAAGCGCTACATGTATTCGTGATCAGCGTCGGATTTTACATAAGAAAATTGAGTTTGGTTGGAATAGGAGTTAGAAATTTTTCCCTGTTCATGACGTCTCCCCTGCCAAATATCCAAAAAATGTGAAATTTTTTATTGCAATAACTTTTGATCTAATTGAAATTTTGAAAAGCGCTACATGTATTCGTGATCAGCGTCGGATTTTACATAAGAAAATTGAGTTTGGTTGGAATAGGAGTTAGAAATTTTTCCCTGTTCATGACGTCTCCCCTGCCAAATATCCAAAAAATGTGAAATTTTTTATTGCAATAACTTTTGATCTAATTGAAATTTTGAAAAGCGCTACATGTATTCGTGATCAGCGTCGGATTTTACATAAGAAAATTGAGTTTGGTTGGAATAGGAGTTAGAAATTTTTTCCCTGTTCATGACGTCTCCCCTGCCAAATATCCAAAAAATGTGAAATTTTTTATTGCAATAACTTTTGATCTAATTGAAATTTTGAAAAGCGCTACATGTATTCGTGATCAGCGTCGGATTTTACATAAGAAAATTGAGTTTGGTTGGAATAGGAGTTAGAAATTTTTCCCTGTTCATGACGTCTCCCCTGCCAAATATCCAAAAAATGTGAAATTTTTTATTGCAATAACTTTTGATCTAATTGAAATTTTGAAAAGCGCTACATGTATTCGTGATCAGCGTCGGATTTTACATAAGAAAATTGAGTTTGGTTGGAATAGGAGTTAGAAATTTTTCCCTGTTCATGACGTCTCCCCTGCCAAATATCCAAAAAATGTGAAATTTTTTATTGCAATAACTTTTGATCTAATTGAAATTTTGAAAAGCGCTACATGTATTCGTGATCAGCGTCGGATTTTACATAAGAAAATTGAGTTTGGTTGGAATAGGAGTTAGAAATTTTTCCCTGTTCATGACGTCTCCCCTGCCAAATATCCAAAAAATGTGAAATTTTTTATTGCAATAACTTTTGATCTAATTGAAATTTTGAAAAGCGCTACATGTATTCGTGATCAGCGTCGGATTTTACATAAGAAAATTGAGTTTGGTTGGAATAGGAGTTAGAAATTTTTCCCTGTTCATGACGTCTCCCCTGCCAAATATCCAAAAAATGTGAAATTTTTTATTGCAATAACTTTTGATCTAATTGAAATTTTGAAAAGCGCTACATGTATTCGTGATCAGCGTCGGATTTTACATAAGAAAATTGAGTTTGGTTGGAATAGGAGTTAGAAATTTTTCCCTGTTCATGACGTCTCCCCTGCCAAATATCCAAAAAATGTGAAATTTTTTATTGCAATAACTTTTGATCTAATTGAAATTTTGAAAAGCGCTACATGTATTCGTGATCAGCGTCGGATTTTACATAAGAAAATTGAGTTTGGTTGGAATAGGAGTTAGAAATTTTTCCCTGTTCATGACGTCTCCCCTGCCAAATATCCAAAAAATGTGAAATTTTTTATTGCAATAACTTTTGATCTAATTGAAATTTTGAAAAGCGCTACATGTATTCGTGATCAGCGTCGGATTTTACATAAGAAAATTGAGTTTGGTTGGAATAGGAGTTAGAAATTTTTCCCTGTTCATGACGTCTCCCCTGCCAAATATCCAAAAAATGTGAAATTTTTTATTGCAATAACTTTTGATCTAATTGAAATTTTGAAAAGCGCTACATGTATTCGTGATCAGCGTCGGATTTTACATAAGAAAATTGAGTTTGGTTGGAATAGGAGTTAGAAATTTTTCCCTGTTCATGACGTCTCCCCTGCCAAATATCCAAAAAATGTGAAATTTTTTATTGCAATAACTTTTGATCTAATTGAAATTTTGAAAAGCGCTACATGTATTCGTGATCAGCGTCGGATTTTACATAAGAAAATTGAGTTTGGTTGGAATAGGAGTTAGAAATTTTTCCCTGTTCATGACGTCTCCCCTGCCAAATATCCAAAAAATGTGAAATTTTTTATTGCAATAACTTTTGATCTAATTGAAATTTTGAAAAGCGCTACATGTATTCGTGATCAGCGTCGGATTTTACATAAGAAAATTGAGTTTGGTTGGAATAGGAGTTAGAAATTTTTCCCTGTTCATGACGTCTCCCCTGCCAAATATCCAAAAAATGTGAAATTTTTTATTGCAATAACTTTTTGATTGAAATTTTGAAAAGCGCTACATGTATTCGTGATCAGCGTCGGATTTTACATAAGAAAATTGAGTTTGGTTGGAATAGGAGTTAGAAATTTTTCCCTGTTCATGACGTCTCCCCTGCCAAATATCCAAAAAATGTGAAATTTTTTATTGCAATAACTTTTGATCTAATTGAAATTTTGAAAAGCGCTACATGTATTCGTGATCAGCGTCGGATTTTACATAAGAAAATTGAGTTTGGTTGGAATAGGAGTTAGAAATTTTTCCCTGTTCATGACGTCTCCCCTGCCAAATATCCAAAAAATGTGAAATTTTTTATTGCAATAACTTTTGATCTAATTGAAATTTTGAAAAGCGCTACATGTATTCGTGATCAGCGTCGGATTTTACATAAGAAAATTGAGTTTGGTTGGAATAGGAGTTAGAAATTTTTCCCTGTTCATGACGTCTCCCCTGCCAAATATCCAAAAAATGTGAAATTTTTTATTGCAATAACTTTTGATCTAATTGAAATTTTGAAAAGCGCTACATGTATTCGTGATCAGCGTCGGATTTTACATAAGAAAATTGAGTTTGGTTGGAATAGGAGTTAGAAATTTTTCCCTGTTCATGACGTCTCCCCTGCCAAATATCCAAAAAATGTGAAATTTTTTATTGCAATAACTTTTGATCTAATTGAAATTTTGAAAAGCGCTACATGTATTCGTGATCAGCGTCGGATTTTACATAAGAAAATTGAGTTTGGTTGGAATAGGAGTTAGAAATTTTTCCCTGTTCATGACGTCTCCCCTGCCAAATATCCAAAAAATGTGAAATTTTTTATTGCAATAACTTTTGATCTAATTGAAATTTTGAAAAGCGCTACATGTATTCGTGATCAGCGTCGGATTTTACATAAGAAAATTGAGTTTGGTTGGAATAGGAGTTAGAAATTTTTCCCTGTTCATGACGTCTCCCCTGCCAAATATCCAAAAAATGTGAAATTTTTTATTGCAATAACTTTTGATCTAATTGAAATTTTGAAAAGCGCTACATGTATTCGTGATCAGCGTCGGATTTTACATAAGAAAATTGAGTTTGGTTGGAATAGGAGTTAGAAATTTTTCCCTGTTCATGACGTCTCCCCTGCCAAATATCCAAAAAATGTGAAATTTTTTATTGCAATAACTTTTGATCTAATTGAAATTTTGAAAAGCGCTACATGTATTCGTGATCAGCGTCGGATTTTACATAAGAAAATTGAGTTTGGTTGGAATAGGAGTTAGAAATTTTTCCCTGTTCATGACGTCTCCCCTGCCAAATATCCAAAAAATGTGAAATTTTTTATTGCAATAACTTTTGATCTAATTGAAATTTTGAAAAGCGCTACATGTATTCGTGATCAGCGTCGGATTTTACATAAGAAAATTGAGTTTGGTTGGAATAGGAGTTAGAAATTTTTCCCTGTTCATGACGTCTCCCCTGCCAAATATCCAAAAAATGTGAAATTTTTTATTGCAATAACTTTTGATCTAATTGAAATTTTGAAAAGCGCTACATGTATTCGTGATCAGCGTCGGATTTTACATAAGAAAATTGAGTTTGGTTGGAATAGGAGTTAGAAATTTTTCCCTGTTCATGACGTCTCCCCTGCCAAATATCCAAAAAATGTGAAATTTTTTATTGCAATAACTTTTGATCTAATTGAAATTTTGAAAAGCGCTACATGTATTCGTGATCAGCGTCGGATTTTACATAAGAAAATTGAGTTTGGTTGGAATAGGAGTTAGAAATTTTTCCCTGTTCATGACGTCTCCCCTGCCAAATATCCAAAAAATGTGAAATTTTTTATTGCAATAACTTTTGATCTAATTGAAATTTTGAAAAGCGCTACATGTATTCGTGATCAGCGTCGGATTTTACATAAGAAAATTGAGTTTGGTTGGAATAGGAGTTAGAAATTTTTCCCTGTTCATGACGTCTCCCCTGCCAAATATCCAAAAAATGTGAAATTTTTTATTGCAATAACTTTTGATCTAATTGAAATTTTGAAAAGCGCTACATGTATTCGTGATCAGCGTCGGATTTTACATAAGAAAATTGAGTTTGGTTGGAATAGGAGTTAGAAATTTTTCCCTGTTCATGACGTCTCCCCTGCCAAATATCCAAAAAATGTGAAATTTTTTATTGCAATAACTTTTGATCTAATTGAAATTTTGAAAAGCGCTACATGTATTCGTGATCAGCGTCGGATTTTACATAAGAAAATTGAGTTTGGTTGGAATAGGAGTTAGAAATTTTTCCCTGTTCATGACGTCTCCCCTGCCAAATATCCAAAAAATGTGAAATTTTTTATTGCAATAACTTTTGATCTAATTGAAATTTTGAAAAGCGCTACATGTATTCGTGATCAGCGTCGGATTTTACATAAGAAAATTGAGTTTGGTTGGAATAGGAGTTAGAAATTTTTCCCTGTTCATGACGTCTCCCCTGCCAAATATCCAAAAAATGTGAAATTTTTTATTGCAATAACTTTTGATCTAATTGAAATTTTGAAAAGCGCTACATGTATTCGTGATCAGCGTCGGATTTTACATAAGAAAATTGAGTTTGGTTGGAATAGGAGTTAGAAATTTTTCCCTGTTCATGACGTCTCCCCTGCCAAATATCCAAAAAATGTGAAATTTTTTATTGCAATAACTTTTGATCTAATTGAAATTTTGAAAAGCGCTACATGTATTCGTGATCAGCGTCGGATTTTACATAAGAAAATTGAGTTTGGTTGGAATAGGAGTTAGAAATTTTTCCCTGTTCATGACGTCTCCCCTGCCAAATATCCAAAAAATGTGAAATTTTTTATTGCAATAACTTTTGATCTAATTGAAATTTTGAAAAGCGCTACATGTATTCGTGATCAGCGTCGGATTTTACATAAGAAAATTGAGTTTGGTTGGAATAGGAGTTAGAAATTTTTTCCCTGTTCATGACGTCTCCCCTGCCAAATATCCAAAAAATGTGAAATTTTTTATTGCAATAACTTTTGATCTAATTGAAATTTTGAAAAGCGCTACATGTATTCGTGATCAGCGTCGGATTTTACATAAGAAAATTGAGTTTGGTTGGAATAGGAGTTAGAAATTTTTCCCTGTTCATGACGTCTCCCCTGCCAAATATCCAAAAAATGTGAAATTTTTTATTGCAATAACTTTTGATCTAATTGAAATTTTGAAAAGCGCTACATGTATTCGTGATCAGCGTCGGATTTTACATAAGAAAATTGAGTTTGGTTGGAATAGGAGTTAGAAATTTTTCCCTGTTCATGACGTCTCCCCTGCCAAATATCCAAAAAATGTGAAATTTTTTATTGCAATAACTTTTGATCTAATTGAAATTTTGAAAAGCGCTACATGTATTCGTGATCAGCGTCGGATTTTACATAAGAAAATTGAGTTTGGTTGGAATAGGAGTTAGAAATTTTTCCCTGTTCATGACGTCTCCCCTGCCAAATATCCAAAAAATGTGAAATTTTTTATTGCAATAACTTTTGATCTAATTGAAATTTTGAAAAGCGCTACATGTATTCGTGATCAGCGTCGGATTTTACATAAGAAAATTGAGTTTGGTTGGAATAGGAGTTAGAAATTTTTCCCTGTTCATGACGTCTCCCCTGCCAAATATCCAAAAAATGTGAAATTTTTTATTGCAATAACTTTTGATCTAATTGAAATTTTGAAAAGCGCTACATGTATTCGTGATCAGCGTCGGATTTTACATAAGAAAATTGAGTTTGGTTGGAATAGGAGTTAGAAATTTTTCCCTGTTCATGACGTCTCCCCTGCCAAATATCCAAAAAATGTGAAATTTTTTATTGCAATAACTTTTGATCTAATTGAAATTTTGAAAAGCGCTACATGTATTCGTGATCAGCGTCGGATTTTACATAAGAAAATTGAGTTTGGTTGGAATAGGAGTTAGAAATTTTTCCCTGTTCATGACGTCTCCCCTGCCAAATATCCAAAAAATGTGAAATTTTTTATTGCAATAACTTTTGATCTAATTGAAATTTTGAAAAGCGCTACATGTATTCGTGATCAGCGTCGGATTTTACATAAGAAAATTGAGTTTGGTTGGAATAGGAGTTAGAAATTTTTCCCTGTTCATGACGTCTCCCCTGCCAAATATCCAAAAAATGTGAAATTTTTTATTGCAATAACTTTTGATCTAATTGAAATTTTGAAAAGCGCTACATGTATTCGTGATCAGCGTCGGATTTTACATAAGAAAATTGAGTTTGGTTGGAATAGGAGTTAGAAATTTTTCCCTGTTCATGACGTCTCCCCTGCCAAATATCCAAAAAATGTGAAATTTTTTATTGCAATAACTTTTGATCTAATTGAAATTTTGAAAAGCGCTACATGTATTCGTGATCAGCGTCGGATTTTACATAAGAAAATTGAGTTTGGTTGGAATAGGAGTTAGAAATTTTTCCCTGTTCATGACGTCTCCCCTGCCAAATATCCAAAAAATGTGAAATTTTTTATTGCAATAACTTTTGATCTAATTGAAATTTTGAAAAGCGCTACATGTATTCGTGATCAGCGTCGGATTTTACATAAGAAAATTGAGTTTGGTTGGAATAGGAGTTAGAAATTTTTCCCTGTTCATGACGTCTCCCCTGCCAAATATCCAAAAAATGTGAAATTTTTTATTGCAATAACTTTTGATCTAATTGAAATTTTGAAAAGCGCTACATGTATTCGTGATCAGCGTCGGATTTTACATAAGAAAATTGAGTTTGGTTGGAATAGGAGTTAGAAATTTTTCCCTGTTCATGACGTCTCCCCTGCCAAATATCCAAAAAATGTGAAATTTTTTATTGCAATAACTTTTGATCTAATTGAAATTTTGAAAAGCGCTACATGTATTCGTGATCAGCGTCGGATTTTACATAAGAAAATTGAGTTTGGTTGGAATAGGAGTTAGAAATTTTTCCCTGTTCATGACGTCTCCCCTGCCAAATATCCAAAAAATGTGAAATTTTTTATTGCAATAACTTTTGATCTAATTGAAATTTTGAAAAGCGCTACATGTATTCGTGATCAGCGTCGGATTTTACATAAGAAAATTGAGTTTGGTTGGAATAGGAGTTAGAAATTTTTCCCTGTTCATGACGTCTCCCCTGCCAAATATCCAAAAAATGTGAAATTTTTTATTGCAATAACTTTTGATCTAATTGAAATTTTGAAAAGCGCTACATGTATTCGTGATCAGCGTCGGATTTTACATAAGAAAATTGAGTTTGGTTGGAATAGGAGTTAGAAATTTTTCCCTGTTCATGACGTCTCCCCTGCCAAATATCCAAAAAATGTGAAATTTTTTTATTGCAATAACTTTTGATCTAATTGAAATTTTGAAAAGCGCTACATGTATTCGTGATCAGCGTCGGATTTTACATAAGAAAATTGAGTTTGGTTGGAATAGGAGTTAGAAATTTTTCCCTGTTCATGACGTCTCCCCTGCCAAATATCCAAAAAATGTGAAATTTTTTATTGCAATAACTTTTGATCTAATTGAAATTTTGAAAAGCGCTACATGTATTCGTGATCAGCGTCGGATTTTACATAAGAAAATTGAGTTTGGTTGGAATAGGAGTTAGAAATTTTTCCCTGTTCATGACGTCTCCCCTGCCAAATATCCAAAAAATGTGAAATTTTTTATTGCAATAACTTTTGATCTAATTGAAATTTTGAAAAGCGCTACATGTATTCGTGATCAGCGTCGGATTTTACATAAGAAAATTGAGTTTGGTTGGAATAGGAGTTAGAAATTTTTCCCTGTTCATGACGTCTCCCCTGCCAAATATCCAAAAAATGTGAAATTTTTTATTGCAATAACTTTTGATCTAATTGAAATTTTGAAAAGCGCTACATGTATTCGTGATCAGCGTCGGATTTTACATAAGAAAATTGAGTTTGGTTGGAATAGGAGTTAGAAATTTTTCCCTGTTCATGACGTCTCCCCTGCCAAATATCCAAAAAATGTGAAATTTTTTATTGCAATAACTTTTGATCTAATTGAAATTTTGAAAAGCGCTACATGTATTCGTGATCAGCGTCGGATTTTACATAAGAAAATTGAGTTTGGTTGGAATAGGAGTTAGAAATTTTTCCCTGTTCATGACGTCTCCCCTGCCAAATATCCAAAAAATGTGAAATTTTTTATTGCAATAACTTTTGATCTAATTGAAATTTTGAAAAGCGCTACATGTATTCGTGATCAGCGTCGGATTTTACATAAGAAAATTGAGTTTGGTTGGAATAGGAGTTAGAAATTTTTCCCTGTTCATGACGTCTCCCCTGCCAAATATCCAAAAAATGTGAAATTTTTTATTGCAATAACTTTTGATCTAATTGAAATTTTAAAAAGCGCTACATGTATTCG
>BMAO01033764.1:0-14025 GCA_019973975.1 Trichonephila clavata | reverse complement strand
AAAGGTTTCAAATATTTTCAATTTTTTCATTCCCTTATAAACTGTTAACTAAAATACAGTGCTTTTGAAGGGAAAAATAAATTGTTACTTGAAAATAAGCTGCAAGTTCCAAGAAAAATCTTAAAAGACTTAGTATTTCCCATTCAAATTTTAATGCGATATGGTTCATAATAAGCTGTTTTTTGTTTCATTATTTCGCAATCTACTCCTATCTGCCACAGACTGATGTCATTTTGTCCCCATCTTCTGCTCTTTTAATGAAGGGGTTTTTTTTAAAATAATTATAATAATATTGATTGAATTTTTTTTTGTTCCCACATATTTTTTGCATCATTTCCTTTCTATCTCAGTGGACCATTTTGTAGTTCTAAATCCTCTCGGCAGTGCTGATTTAAGCTTATACGGGCCCTGGGCGCAGAAGCGCTACGGGCCCCATTTTCACTGGCGGGTCAAAATTCATAACCAGAAAACATGCTTGTCCAGCTTAACGGGACCTTCTGGTCACATCCTGGCCCTGGCAGCCTGCCCCAATCTATAAACTGGCTCTGCTCTCATGGATATTGTGTTCGATCCTTCCGAATAAATAAACAGCTAGGTATTCTCCCGATGATTAGTAGCATAGCATTACGGTTTCCTATTTCTTTTTTAACGTCAGTGCGTACTGACCCGATGGAGCGTTTAAGAAAGAAAAGAAAAGAAACCGCGGTGGTGCGTTTAAGTACAAACAACACCAAGAAAGTGAAATAATAAAAAATTGCCCCAAATTTACAACTTCCTTAATTAGCCTTCTGAGATTACTTCTGCTCTAACTATTTCTGTTAATAGTGATTTAGATAATGTAGTCACTACAATGTGCTTGAAAGGCCTACTGAAGAAAATTCGACACTTATTGCTGTTAAAGATACCGTCGTTATGATACCACCGATCATATCAACCTACGACCATCTACAGGAGAAACCATCGATTTCTACATTTTTCGGAATGTGAACAATAAACCTTTTTATGGCTTGGATAACTTCACAAATAAGGTATAATGGAAAATGTAAAACTTCAAATTCTTGACATGGCCTTTACAGATTTCAGAGCTTTTTCCAAAAGACATCGCCTGAACAACACGTGTTTTTCAAAATTGTATTACTTTTCAACCCCTAAATATTCAGCATAACGCGGATTACTTACATTGCGCCAATCCTAATTTAAATTTAGCGATAAATGATGCAGTTATTGCTTGTGTGGAAATATAGACTTTTCCACATCATTGCAGATTTGAATACTCTTTCGGAAATCGCATAAATCGTTGGATCTCTCAAAATTCCCTGGAGAATCAGCTATTACTAAAAACTAAATCCGATTAGTGCAGTAGGTCATATATATATCTCCAATCAAACCTCTCATTTTTTTATATAGTCAAAACATTATCAGGAATACTTCTGAAGAGCCCAAGTAAAAATGAATATCGTGAAGCAGAGATTGTTAAAACGAAAATACTAAACTTATGTACATGTTGCTTTGCAATTTCTTGCACCATGTATTGAAGGACATTAATTATGCATCAAACATTTTACAAAAGTTCAATATTGATTTGAACGAGTCAAGAGAGCTGTAGTAGATACAAAAGGAAAGTTGCACAAATTTACAGAAACGACTTTCGAATCATTCAAGTACAAAACCAGTGAAACTCTAAAAAAAGTATGGTATGGATTACCATTTCAATAAAAAGGGCAACGAAATGTAAAATCATTTTAATGAATTAGCTTCTGAGCATCATGATTTCGAATCTCGGAAGAAACATTTATAATTACGAGTTTCAATAAGGTACTAAACACCACATACTTGCTGAATAAAATTTACATTTTTTGGTATGAGTGCAGTCTGTCAAATATTCTATTTAATTTATTAGATGTAGATGAAACAGCTGTGTTGTAAGAGTTTGACGAATTCCCACACACACAAAATAAGTATTTTGATTGTAATAGGCCCAAACTTTAACCTTCGATTTCTTCATATTTATACCTCGTTCTAACTAAAAACACTTAGGTAAGAATTTTTTCACAAATTGTTGGGAATTAAAGAAAAAATAGGGGCACTAAATGAGACCAAACAGAAGTATTTACAACATTCATTTATATTCTGTACATTTATTATGACCTTTAAAGGCTAAAGAAAGGTCATGTAGTAAATTAATTTTTTTTAAAGAAATGGTGTGAGCCACGCTCGATTTCGACATTTATCGCTAATAGCAATTGAAAACACTATCGCATCAATGCTGGCTTTTTACCGAAGCTATTGCAACTTTTGAGGAAACTAAAACTAGGAAAAGATTGTAAGCCAAATGGTTATTTTGTTGTAAATAAATAATTTCAACCCTCATATAAAGAACATCTTATTCTTAATTCCCATCACTTTATTTCCTAATACCTATTTTATTATTTGAAATCTTGTTCGTTATTGTTTAATTTTTTAATATTCATTAGAGTACTTTCTCGTCTTTCGGTTCAGACAGTTCATGAACTCTTTACAGCCGTACTGGAAGAGGTATCTCGTAGTGTCAGATCGAACTTGGGCGATCACTAAAGCTTTTAAAAAAAACTCATACTCATACATGTGGGTAGTATGCAGCTTTGCTTTCCTACAGTCTGCAGAGCACGATTAAGAGTATATGTTAACGTAGTTTCATTTTTTTAAAATTTCACACCTTTTTACATTTTAACTTGACAAACTAACCCATATAGAGCTCGCAGTTTTTTTGGGAGGCCTTTGAATATCTAGATACGCCTCTCACTTCACGCTTGTGTGGAGACTAGACGAGTAATGCGCCTTGTCAGGTTTCGTTTTCTGCATTTGTACGCGGTTTAGAATTACGATAACTTTTCTTAAAAACTTTCGAAAGCATTACAAATCTATTATTTCCTAATACATATAAAGATGTTATATTTATTACGTATAAATATTATTTTAATACATTCATTATTATTTTGTGAAAAAGATTGAAACTTCAATTTTTCGTCATAATTTCACTAAAGACGCCAATTGTTATAGTCTTTAAAATTCTCCAGAAAACAGCAAAAGGGTAAAAAAAGAGCCTGAATAATTTAAACATAAGTAAACAAAGCTTGAGCTATATAAATCTGGTGAGTTTAAGAAATGTACAGAAAATTTTCATATTGTACTCAAATCTTGAAATGTATTTTTGTGAGAAACTACATTTTCGGTTTTTTATCTTAGGTAAAGTTCACTGTCGAGTTTCCCAACAGGCACTTTTTGTGAGAAAATAACACTAGTTTTTTTTTTAAAAAATGAGTTCTTGCAGAAAATTATAAAAAGACTTTCTGAAGCATTTAAAAGTGTCTTACTCTTTGGCTAACGCAGTGGAAGGCATACTGAAACCATGAGACAAAAAAGTGCATCAAGCCGTTCACTTCCTATGCGCAAAGTGACGCCTCGTAGAATCATTACTTTGGTTCGAGGATATTCCAGTTTCAAATAGCGATCTTACATATATGAATGCATAAATCTATTTCTTAAAAACTAATATTTGAGTCAATTATTCCATTAGTTAAATAAATAATAAAATAAATTGCAAAGAATAACTCCTTCACCAAAGTGGATTAATTTCTGGCCAATTCATATAAAGACAAATTTTCTGCTTAATTTCTAATCTTTCCTATCTTTTTTCTACACATATAAAAGAAAGAGTTTGCATGTTTGTGTCTTTCAGCTATTCCGGCCAAATTAAGCAACCCATAAGTCTGAAATTTGCACGTAGATGCTGTAGGTCACTATGCTATTAAATTCGAAGAGTTTTTTTCAAAATTCGATTTAGATTTTTTTTTTAAATTAATTTTTAAGCGATTTTCCTACGAACTGCTGGTATGACGTCATTCACGTATAAGTTTGCAAAATTAATGTTTCAATTTGTTTTTGGGAGCATTGTTGCAAAATTTTATAAATATATATTCAACTAAGCTGATATTCAGTCGTTTTTTATTCTTTGTAGCAGAATTGCAATCGTTTTTCGAAAAAGTTATCCTATAAAGATTCCTTTAAAAAGTTTTTTTTTTCGATTTGGTGACGAGCTTTTGTTTACAGTCCATTTAGCAATGTCGACCGCAGGTAATCGTGTTTTCTTAATTAACCATATATTTGTGATGAAACTTTGTTTAATTTATAATACTAAATGACTTTCAATAATGCAAGTCAACTAGTGAACTTCTAATGCAATAATTACAATATTATAAGTTCTTGCCACTATTCAATATGCACCCAATCGCTGTGGTCGTGTTTTTCCCCGCCAATGTGGTGGGAGATACGAAAGTTTGCTCAATCTTTTGCATGTTCGGGACACATTTTCATTAATTTAGTATATAGAAAAAGCTCTATCATTTTAGATAATAAGGAGATTTTTTTCTCCAAGGTAGTTTCTTTATTTTAATGCTCATATTAAATTTATGTATATGGTTTATTTTTTTGCATGATCATTTGTTATATACTTTTGTGGTTTATACTACTATATTTTGATTGCGTAATGAAACCACTACCCTTTTTGCAAGGCCTAACGTATTTACTCTACTGGCTAATTTTACAGATAATTGCATACCATCCGATATCCTATTTCATTTAATTTTCATAATTCGTCATAGCTTTGCTATTAGCATGAAGAGGGCATTTAGGCATTCTCTGGCTTTAAACTGTATCTGAAAACTTTTTGCTTCCTTCATGTTGACTACTAACTTTATGTTGACTTTTAAGAGTGAACTTTGGAAAAAATGTGCGCATATTTTGGTACTTATCAGATGTAACGACTTCAGGTGTGCGGTTCTTGCAAAACTGAACGTTAGTGGTACTATCAATCTACGGTTGTACTTAGACTACAGTCCATCTGATGGTGGTATCACAGCACAGTTTTATGTTTTCTGAACTATCCTTTTCGAGCTTATCATTTTAGGTACAGTAAGTATGTGATACAATGACTCTAAAGCCTGTTTTTCAGCCGAACAATAATTTGTGAGGTTTTTTGTAAACATAATCTTAGATCATGATCACCTATTCATGACACAAATATCAAAAGTTTATTTTTTTACTTCTCGCAAGATTTTTTTTGCAATGTCCATTTGTACTCCCCTTCCCCCTAAAAAAACATGTGTTAGAAAAACTATGGGTGAACCCGGAAACTATGGAGGCGATTAAATGCTTATCAAAGTAATTTTCCTTCTGACAATTTGTTCTTGATGCTGATTGTATATATACACATGCATTGTATACAACTTTAGCATATAAATGTTATATGTCTTACATATCACTGCCATTTTCTGTCATTGAAAATAAATATTCATCCTTCCTAATAATAATTCTTCTTTCATTGGAATATTCAATATTTTCTTCAATGGTAGAAAATATAACTTAACGTATAACAGAAAGAAAATGACACTAAATTCAAACTAATTGCTATTAACACGTTGGTAATATCATGAAGATAATGCTTCCTATTTATGAGAAACCTGAATGTACCTTATTTTTTTGCATGTTACTGTTTTTTTGCTTTATGGTCCTTATGGCTGATAAAAACTCATCTTTGTTTTAAATGAAAAAAAAATCAGAAATTTTTTTTAACAAAAAGCTTTTTGCTGAAACTATGATAAGGTGCAACTTGAAGTAATATTCTCATATTTTCTTTTGGATTCTTTTGAATTCCATTTTTAAGCAGATTTTTTGCCATGACTTAACTTTGCTTCCGACAATCTTGGAAACCAGAAAACTGTATCATTTGTTGCACAGAAAAAAGATGCACCTTGAAAAGGTTTTCTTATTATTTCTTATTTCCCTCTGGATTTCTTTAAAATTCTGTGTTGAAGTGATTTTACGTCTCATACCATCATGGTTTGAAGTTGATTCTGATAATCTGTTCCTCACATAGTTTCTTGGAGATCATATGCATATTTTTTGCTATCTACTTTCCATATATGATACATATATTTCAATTATCACTATATTTCTTTATCATTGTATGTACTGATTGTTTTGCTCTTTGCAATCAAATTATAATTTTTTAATAGAAGTATTCCAAAACAGTATTGTTTCAATAATTAATTTTTTAGCCACATGGTTTTTATTATTTTCATTCAGTAGTGTTGTTGGCTCTGAACTATTTCAACGGGGACCTGTTTCGTCTGTTTTCGGTAGATTTTGATTTTAGTTCATAATAATTAATTTTTTTTAGTATTGAATTACTTCTAAATCTATATATTGCATGTATTACAGATAAGTTAGATAGTATTGCACCCATACCTCATACAATACTAATTAACTTTTTTTTTCCAGTTTAAGACTTCCTAATATTTCTTATTTATTATAGCATTTAATAAATCAATATATCATCATTAAATTTGTCTTTCTGTTTATCTATTGCAGGTTATTTCACCCACAGTTCCCATAGAAGAAACTTACTACTCCTATCACTTTTATGTTATAATTTTTATTTATATTTCCATTCATTCATATATATTTGCTCTTTAGCATGCTAATTTTCTCTTTTACATTGAAATGTATGTTTTAATTAAATTATTATTTACTTTAAGACCAAATTGCAGTTGTTTAAAGTTATTTATAATGTGAACATACATTTGAAAAAAAAAATATTTTCAATTTTCGGTTATACTACTTCATACCCTCCTTAAAAAAATTATTATAATTTCTATAATAGATGAATTTTTGTTTTTAAAACTTAAGCTTTGCGAAGAACGAGTATTTGAAATAGTATTATAATAAAAACATTTTACATTTATTATGCTTGTTTCATAAATTCAATGAGTAGAAACTTGATAATCCTATGGATAAGTACATCTTCTGAAAGTTATTTGACAAGCGAGAGATGAATGAAGCATCCTTTCGTGTTCTGGTATTGATGGAGGGGGCAAGTTTGTGCATAGTAAGAGGCAGGGACAGGTAACGTCCTCGTGTTCAAAATCTCTCAGAAGGTTCTCCTCGAATAGTCCGGCCGCACTTTCAAAAATTAAAAAAAAAAGTCGAATAGTCGAGTGATGGAGTACAAGTATTTTGTACGTAAAATGAAACAGAGATTTAAAAGTTCTTCTACATTCTGTTGTCTAGAAAAAAAAATATAGCTCCAGTTTTATGGTCATTACCTAAATATTGCTCTTTATTGAGGAAATCAAAGCGCGGTGAACTAGTTCTTAAGGTAACAGACTTGAAGCCGGCATGTCCTGAGTTCAAGCCAAGTATCGCTGTAAAACCAACGTGTAATGGAGCGATGCACGTTAAATCTGTCAAGAGCTCAATCATCATCCAGATGTTATTGTGGTGTAGTTAGGAGAGGGTGTGCCAGCTCAGGATTGACCTCGTCACTTGATCATGGTTTAAAATTACGAGGTCCTTCCCAAAAGCACTCAAGTGAGACATTAATATTCACTCACTGAGGAAATCAAAGCATAAGTATTAGGTTGTTCATTTTGAAGACATGTGTCACATGTGAAAGGCATTTTTCTATATTTTTACAAGGTACTTTTCGTCTTCCAATGAATTATGCTGTTTAACTTTTTATAAGTTCATTTTTGCGTGGTTATGGGTACCGATCATTACAACCGTTTCACAGTATTACTGCATTGCGTAAATACCTATTTTTAGGAATTGATTTTTAAAAAAAATTAGAATTTTTCAACTAGGAAAATAGATTTTACGTAACAAGAAGGAAGGTAATAATTTAGCTTCTGAATAAAATATCGAGACTGATTATATGCAATTCAGTTAATTATTTGTAACAAAGTGTAAGATTTTCTGATGTGTTTTATTATCCAGAATGTTCTTGAATGCATAGAATATGTTATTTTTTGTGCAAATTTTAAAAATTTGTTTTACTGTTTGTAATTTCCGGGGAAAAAATTATTTTTATTTTATTCGATATTCTAAATGAATTCCTTTAATTTTTGGAAAAAAATAATTAATAACCATTCTTTATATAGAGTGGCTCTGGGAAATCGGACATTGTCAGGATTATCGTAGCATTCATTGCCTCTTTTTGATTGACGTATAAGATTCAAGTTAAACTTTTAATATTTGTGTTAAACATTTTTTAAGTTAATAACTCTAATCTACGTATGACTCTTCATGAAGAAAAAAATTTCCAAATATTGGTATTTTTTTTTAAAATTGAGTTATAAGTAACACTTTAAAAAACTTAAAAAAATACGAGTTACACCACAATTATCAGAAGTACATGCTAAATAAAGAAACTAGAATAATAGAAAATAAGACTAGTGTGACATTATCACTGACAAAATTTTTTGCTATTGTAAAGATTATTCAAGAAAGCCTATTTATCATCTCTTGAAAAAGAGCTTCGAGGAAAAGTGTCATTGAACGATTCATGTTTATTGGCATTTTTTAAATACCCTTTCGTGACAAATTAAAACAATTACTGAACCATGCTTGTTTTTCACTAGAAAAGTGTCAATTTCCCATTCGTCTTGAAGCAATCAATATTCTTCGAAGATTTTTCACTTGCATGATATGAAAGATAGTTAAAAATTAGTTCCCCTCATAAAATGGTTGCAACTCCACTGTTGTCTATTATATTACTAATCAGAAAAAAAATATATCAATTAGCACCCATGCGACATCGACAGTTTTATGCAAAATTGATATATATTTGATTTTTTAGCAAAGAATTTCTCACCAAATTTTAAAAAATTAATAAATGCATTTTTCATTGCAATGGGTTATAACCGGAGAAATTAAATGGGATCGATGGGCCACATGTTGAATATTGCTGGACTAGACTGTTTTTCTAATGGCATTTGAAATGGAATGGAAATGAATGATGTAGGAAATAAATCTTTAATTAAGTATCATTTTGCAATCAGTTCGAACTTAAAAATTAGAGAAAGAAAAGCAACATAATATTATTCTATTATTAAAAAATAATTTAATTGTTTAAAATAACATATACATAATTTAATATGTATCTTATTAATTTGTTTATTTTATAATTAAGATCGCATTGCAGCTTTAGCGTCAAAGTGCATTATTATATCATTCAATTCATTATTATTGTATAAAGGAGCAAAAATAGAAGTTATAACTCAAAATTGGGTAGCCAGCATTGAAATATTGAGAAGCACTGCCTTAATAGATTGGGTTTAGAAACTGTACTGAAATTTTTATCATCAGATGAGTTAGATTACTTCCTCTCTTTAACAAATTTGTTTCATGCTTCGTTTTTAAACGCGCATGGAGTCTATTTGTACTTCCTCCATTTACTTTACTATCTCTTGGACATTTTTTATCCATTGTGCCACCCTATTATTTTTATCATATAAATAATAAAACCAAACCGAAGAATTATCAAGAGATTTTTTTTATGTTCTTATGTATTAGTATGGGCTGTTATTTAAGACGTAAATATATAATGAATCTAAAAAATATTTTAAAACCTAAAGCAAATACAATATTAATAAAAAAAAACTGGCCCATTAAAAAATATCGTAATATAGGGCACTTTCTTCACAACTACAAACTTGGTTTCATAGATACGAATATCAGACTGCGAATCCTACGCTTAAATAGTTTCGCTCTGAGCTGTAATAGGATAGTTTTGTCCCGCCTCCTGGCTGAGATTAAAATATTTTATCACTAATCTTGATTGTGTGATGCAGCTTTACATCCACAGTCTAATTTCGCCCGTTAGTCCGCGATCACTCGCGCGGGATGCTCTGTACACTCCAACGCCAAGAAAAGTCTCCTAAAATTTCAAAAAGAATGCGCAGAACCGCGATTTTTGCAGTAGCTGCTCATTTTAGGTCATCGAACTTTCAGGCATGATGCAATCATTCTCGCTCCGACGATTGGAACGTAACGACCTTCAAAAATTTATCTGGGTACTGAGAACTTTCCGCAAACAATTGAGCTATGTTTATAGTCTGCTCTGCATGTTTGGAAAATGATTAAAATATTTTTTTTAATTTCTACTATCCTTAACATTAATTACGAATTAAGTTTATTACTGGTATAAACATTTTTCGCGTGGTTTACAAAAAATACAAAATTATGTGTTTTAAAATGAAAATTTGGCCGGTTTATTTTAAAATAATGTCAGTCCAATTTGTATAAATTAAATGTAATATTTTTATTTGTATCATACAAAAAGCATCTTGTGTTTTACAAATATGCATCATTATTGACTTAATTTTTTTTCATATTTAAATAAACGTGTTAAAATTTTGGGGTGTTCTCTACACTCCGTGAGTAACAACGATACAAAAACTGGCGCGAGTGACCATGGGTTAGGGAGACATAAAAACCAAAACGTATTTTTTTTTTTGCTGTGTGGGCGATTTCTGAACATATAAACCAGGCGATTTAAAATATTTTTAGTAAATACCGAAAATAGATACTTAAACTTGTGAATACCGGTATTACAAAATTGTACATATCGCTCAAAATACCGGTATTGCAATTCCTTCTTGCGACGCCCCTTGGTGGTCGATTGAGGTAAAAACGGGCGCACACATTCTTCATTAATGGAGAATAGAGGGCTACCACACCAAACAGCTCCCTTCATCCTACCGAGATTCATTTCAGAGTTTTAGCGGCACGCATTTTGTAAACTTTTTTTTATAAAATAATTTGATTAAAAAATATCGCACTCACATAAATATATGAATTTCCGGGAAATCCTTTAAAGTAAAATATAATTTCTCAACTTAAATTTTTCATTCTATGTTGAATTGTAATCGTGTAGCCTTCCTGAAACTATGGTGTTTGATCTTTAGAAAGAAATATTTTTAATACATATGTTCAATGATTTTCAGTGCTTTAAATTTTATAATTTCTTTGAAAAAAATATTTCGTAAATCATTTTTTTAAAAAAAGGGATGGTTCTTAGAACTTGGTTTAAGACAGAATTTCATGAAAATTTGTAGCATCATGTAAATTAACTTATGATTTTTAAAATAATACTCTTCATTTAAAGCCGACAAAATTGAATTTCTACTGTTGGATTGAGATAACATGAAGTCTTAAATCAAATGAAAAATTCTAATGATAAATATTTTTATAGAAACAACTATATGAAAAGTGATAGAACATTTAAGTGTCATAGGTTCAACCACTATAATCAATAATATATTCTAGCTAAATAAACTAGAATTAGAGAAGCATGTTGAAGGGGTTATAGACTGCCGTAAGTTCTTGATATCTCAGTAGCCTTTTTTTGGTACTGAGTGTGAAATGTAAAGAAAAGTTATTTAAATTTTTTGTTCAGTTACCTACTTTCAAAGTCATGCAGTAGGGTACGGGTAGTTAAGGTATATCGGTAACCCTCTATACCATTAATGTTAAATTGAGCTTTTTTATGTATATTTTTCTCAGAAACTGTTTAATATAAATATTTCACATGTTGCCTGTATATTACTTGGACATTTATATTTATACTGAATTTAATCTTTTCAAATATATTGTTTAGTTTTTTTCCAAAACCATGTAACGTAACAGTATTACTATGAATTTTTCTGAAAATTTAAATTTTTTGTTACGATTACTGGTCTCCAGTAAAATATTTTGGAAAATATATGTGAAAGCTCACATCATTATACATAGTTACATATCAGTTATGTTCAAGAAAAAATGCATGTGCATCCATTCAGTAGATTTTGAGAAAAAAAGGTACGCGCAATTTTAGAAATATCATTTTGAAAAAAAATGCATTTTTAATATGAAATATCACTTTATCACAAAAAATTATGAATTGCAACATGCATTTGTCCCATTTTATTAAAAAATACCTTCTTCTGAATTTATTTTCAGACATTTTGTTTCCTATTTCACGCAAATTGCCCAAAAAATACATGCATAGCATTTTTCAGTTTTTGTTAAACGAGATATTTTGTAGCCTTTACATCCATTTCTCAAATTATGTATCAATTTTTAAAGAATTTTTAGCTTTGATGCATCATAAATATCACAGTTGACCATAAATCATTATAAATATAATGTGAAAATGTATTATATGGTTGTTGTGTGCATTTGGGAATGCATAATTATACGACATTTCGAAAGTTTTCATTACAATGTTGTATATTCACATGCAAACAGTATTTCTAAAAGTATTAGACTAAAAAAGTTTCCTTAAACTGCTCAAATGGTTTGTAAAACAGCCAAAACAATACTGTTTTTAGGCTTTTAAACATGGATTTTATATATTTTTTGTATATAACAAGCTCGACAAGCAACCACAAAAATCATCGCCTATCAATTGTTTATGTACCATTTATGGGGATTTTTTTTAAACTAAAGCTCAAAAGCTTGCGTACAGTAAATAAACACACATATTAAAACTGAAGTGAAATTTTCCAAACATATTATTTTGTTTTTTCAAAAACATGCAACGTGAAACTATCACTATAAATATTTTTTTAAAATTGTCATTTTTTGTTACAAATAACTCCTTTTTAGCAAAATATTTTGGAATGAAATAAAAACGCTCTGTTCGGTATATATTAGTAGCATGAAGTAAAAATTGCAGGTGCATTCCTAAAATAGATTCCGAGAAACAGGTACATGGAATTTTAAGAATATTATTTTGAAAAAATTGCATTTTTAGTATAAAGTGTCACTTTATTACAAAAATTATGAATTACAACATGTATTTGTCCTATTTTGTTAAACAGAAGCATTTTCTGATATTATTGTAAGTAAAATAGCAATCAAAAAAGTCCTGCAAATGATTTTATTGGCGTTAGTGTCATTGTGGATTCCAATATAAGTATATTTCATTTGTTTTATAAGAACGATTACACACTTCATTTTAAATTGCAAATTCTAAATTGTGCTTTTTTAATGCGATAAAGTACCATCTTCACAATTTTTTTTTATTTTTAACATTTATTATATGGTTTTAATCATATTTTATAAAGGTTAATGTTAAATAATAGTTCCATACAAAAAATTTTAGTTTGTTACAAAATGTTTGTAAAATTTAAATGTTTTGAATTTTTTAATCAAATTTTAAATTTAAGGCTCTTTTAAATATGTCTCTCTCCTTTCAACAATTTTTTTCCAAGTACCTTTCAATATACTATATAAAACTGTGGATAGGTTTTTCTTCTGCTATTCTTTAATTTTTTATTAATTTTTTCATTGTTAAACTTCCAAAAATTCTCAAAAAAGCATTAATTCTGATTTAAAATTTTTGTAACAAAATGTACTAAACATATTAGAGTTAATTCCATGCACAGTTTTATAAAACATACATTTCAGAACATGTACAAAAATTTAAAACCCAAGCTTCAATGATCAAAAACGCTTCAGGGTTTTGAATAACAGTATATGTACAAAAATTCAACATGGTGAAATATGAGTTTGAAGTTTTCATTCCAGGAATAGCATGATATAATATTCATCGAATAGTCGGAAACTTTTATGAAATGTTAATTAGCTTAATAAAAACTGATTACCATAAAAATAACACAGGTGTAGATTGAATAAACAGTATACTGCCATAATGAATATATAGAAGAAAACGAATGAAAGATCAATATTTCAAAAATTTGTATCTAATAATTATAAAAAAACACACACACACTTCAGAGCTAATGCACAACATGTACAAAAGATGTTTATGTTTATTTTTTTTATTTTCATGATTTTAAAATCCTTTGCATGTTAAATATTATACATGAATGAAAGCAAAATCAAATAAAAATTTATTCGTAAAATATATCAAAATCTAAGAACAACGTATGTGCATTTGTTCAAATATATATCTTAAAATATTTTAATAATAAAAGGATTGAATTTCACAAACATGGGATATTTATATGTGTAGGGGTGTATTTTACTTATACAAGTGGCTTTTCTTTTGGTGTCTAGGGGTAAGTTACTATGTCCAGGATCTTAATATTCAAAGAAAAACAAACTGGTTAGGATAAAATTACTGTTTAATTAAACATTAGATTGGTTTCCGATTAAATACTGGTTTACAACATGAGCTATTTCAAGGAGCATACACTCAAT
>BMAO01033763.1:0-93411 GCA_019973975.1 Trichonephila clavata | reverse complement strand
TGGCATCTCAAATTCCGGACAATTCAAATCAATCAAAATAAAAAACGCGAATCCATACTCCTTATTCAAAGTTATGATATATATTACGGATGACTTCTTAAAAGGAATAAATTTCTTTCAAGAAAGCAATGTTTAGATAAGGTTTCTATTTACTGCGAAACATAAATCAATAATAAATTATTATTAAATTTCTAAACAGTTGAAGCGTAAAGGTAGAGCTGAACTTAGTTAAATTTTTTAGATTGAAGAAGCATTAAATATTCATTACCAAATATTAAGAACTTTTACTGTATAAACGATACTTTAATAATTAGTTAAAATAATTTATAGACCTCTCTCTCTCTCTTTCTCTTAAGTCCACTATGTTGGGGGAATTTTGCTTAAAATATTGTTAGTAATAAAAAATAAAGCTGCAGCTCATAACAAATAAAATCTGCAGTCGATCCAGAACATTTTATTACAAGTCTAAAACGCCTAACCTCAATCGATTAAGGAAACGTCTAAGCAACTAAAAGAAATGTAAATTGCATAGTTATCTTTCAAAAGAAGAATTTGGAAGGGTGATTCATTATGGTCATTAATTAATGAAATTAGCAATTTATAATGGTGTATTACTTAAGCATAATAGTTTGAAATCATTATGATTCATCTACTTCCACGAAATTATTTTTGTGTGTGATTTTCTTTTAATACTTTTCAACATTTGTACCGAAATGTTATATTGCAAATACATTATTACAATGTTTCAGTACGAAATAATTCTAGGTCATGGTCTTAAGAGTGCTTATTTAATGCTTTTATGGTGCGATTTATATAGGTTACGTATTTGTTGAAGAATTGTAATTTCTGCCTTTAGATACATTGTAGATGGGAAGATACATCGTAACAAATGCAACGCTAAATTTTATTCTGAATCCGTTGAATTTCTTATTTATTTCTTTAGTTCAAATACTTCACGATGAGTTCCAAATTCTAAAAAATAAACAGATTTTCAATTGAAGAAACACCTGTATTATCTCTAAGATATGGTTTATGATTATAGAATTCTTGAAGTGTACTTCGTTTGGGACGTTAGGGGAAAAGGATGAGAGTAAATTTTTTTGATGCGCGCGCGCACCGTCGCTGATGCTTGCGCACACCATCACGGATGTGACGTACACCGTCACAGATGTGACGACATCGATGCGCGCGCACACCTTTGTCAAATACTTCGGAAGTTACTGAGGGTTACTGAGGGATCTTGGCTTTTCGGGTGGCAATCGAATTGGTGTGCCCCCCCCCACACTTGTATTTGATATCTATGAGCTTGTGTGGCTGAGATTGGGGAGCGCTTGCACACTAAAATATCAGTCCTACATGTTATTCCTATAGGGTTGGAAATTTTCTAACATGCCATTTTTTTAGTGCTAGGGGACTGATAATTGGGGAATCATAAAAACTATTGTTGTAAGCAATATCTATTTGGAGGCATACCCCCCGGTGCATTCCCCCTCTACAGCTTTTTGGCCAATATCTTGGCATCCGAGCCTCACAGTATATTCGGACCTGGCTCATTCGATCTCTCTCTGTCTGCTCTTCCGGTTATTATAGTTTCATACTCATAGGGCTATTTCTTCCACAGTTTTTAATTGTTTTAATTTTTTTAAACTTTTTAAGTTTGTTTAAATTCACAACATCTTGTCACCTGATTGAGTCTCGGACTTGAGATTTGAACCAACGGTTCCACTCATCGAGACCCATCATGTCATCTACTTCATTCCCATTGCATAGACATGGGGAGAGCTTAAGCACTAAAATATCTTGCTCCCATGTGAATCCTATGTTACCTTGGTCGACCGCATCGGCTGGATTCGATTGTTCTCCCTATGAGCATCTTAGATATATTTTTTTTCAGGACAATAGCCCCATTTCTTCATCCATGCTTTACATTTTCCAATTATTTTAAAGTTTTAAGTTAAAAAACTTAAACCCGCATATCTTTGAGGATTTTTGAGCTTTGTCAATGAAACTCGGACCATAGGTTCTCCTCGTTGAGCTATTTTATCTGTTACATTTCATGTGTAGATTGTGGGCTTAGGGGGGGGGGAGCGCGTTATCACTAAAATTATAATCACCATGTTATTTCTATGAGGTTCGATCTTTTGATGACGTCACGATATTATAGAGATAGAAGGATGAAACTTTGGGATCACCTACTACTCTGTGTATCGTTGGTATGTACGTGATCATTTACATCACAGTTGTTTCCACCTCCCAGGGGGAGTTAGTTTCGTTTACCTTTCCAAAGCTAGCGCCACCCCAATTGCAACTACAGACTTCGAACCGGTTCGAATGGATTCCTCTCGTGTTTCAACGCAACCAGGCCAGGTTTCGAGTTGGTGGGTGCGCTGCTTCTATTTTATTTAATTGTTTTAATTTTTTAAATTATTTTAAAGTGACCACATAACTTGGGGGCTTTTCAGGCGGATGTCTAAATTTTCTCGCGAACGCTTCTTCCCGTCGAGACATTCAATATGAGGTCTCAGGTGTCCCATTCGGTTCACCTCATCTCCAGACACAGTCTGCCGACCCCCCCCCCCGTTACTGGTTATATTGTCCCTGTGCGGGGGTGTTTAAGTGTATTTAAATGGTGATTATCTCTGGTTTGGCTGGTCCGATTGACTTGAGTTTCGTTCAACTCTGATCGTGACCGCCTTTCGTCCTTGGCCCAGATTGCCCTGTTCAAGATTTTTAGAAAGATATTCAATTATTATATCAAATACAATACTTTTTATAATCTATAATTTACCTCGAACAAGTTGATTAAATTTAAATATTATTTCAAGATATATTTTTCTAATAATGAAATAGGGTTCCCTACCAAATGCCTTGTAGTTCGTAGGGTTCATCAATTCAAACTGTGTTCCTTGGAACGCCGGGGTTCTACGAGTCATAATAAAAAAAATTGAAAAGAAAATTATGAATATACAATGCAAAATGAATTCACGTTCTCTATGAAATTTGTATAATTACAAGTATATATATATATATAAAGCACATCTTATTCATTAAAACTGAAAATTTTATTTATATATAATAACTTTATTTTGCAATACTTTTAAAGCTTCTATTGTAATATAACAGAAGAATATTAAAACACGGGTTTTATCTTTGTATATATATACTTCCTTCTAGATAGTGAATATTATATTGTTTTTACTACCTTGAGTTCCATGAGATAATTTTATACTCGTCAGCACAATGTCTAGAAAATCTAAACAATTTTCTAATGGAAAATGCATTGTTTTCCATTTGTGGTAAAAAGCGCATAAAATGAAGGAGAGGAAAAAGCTTATCGTCATATCAACAAATTCGATGTTAAAATCTAAATTTAAACAAGAATAGCTCCTAAATTTTATATTACAAACACTCTCATGCAAAATATACAGTACATCTCACAGTGCTATAAAATTTTAATGCCATTCAGAAAATTGTGTTTAAGTAAAATATATTTTTCAATGGAGTGGCTACAAAAACAAATTCAACTCAGAATACGTAATGCGATTGCATTTAATCTTAATATACCTAGACTTCGACAGTTTGTGCAAAAAAAGATCATTGATTCATCGCATTATAATTATTAAATTATCTATGCTTGAATAGATGAAAAAATAATGAAATAAATAATAATTCTTTACGTCTATTGATGCTGTATTCGTACGATATTTAGACAATGTTTCTACAAGATTATTTATATCATACTTTAGCTACATAAGCCTCTTGTAACTCACATCCTTCCGTTGGTGGGGTGTGGTAGTTAGAGAAGGGGGTGCCAGCTCAGGTGTCGTCCGCGTCATTTGACCATGGTTCAAAATTACGTGGACCGTCGCCAAAAAGCCCTCGTGTTGCTAAAACAGTGCGACGTTAATATTCACTCATTCACTTGTAACTCACATGTCTACTGAACTCCCACCAATGGAAGTGAATTAAACAATAAATATCAATATGTATACGTTGCAAGCTAAAAATTGTCCAATTTTTTTAATTATGTAGAAATAATGGTATTATGATATTTAAATAAACTTTATTTAACTAAAAGCCTTATAATAAAACCTTGAATGCATTAAATACCTTCTTTTTTTCTATTATTAGTGTCGTTTTTTCTACAAAAGTAGAATAACGCGAAGAATAAAATTTTTAGAAAGATTTTTATCTGGTTACGCCAAAGAAGTATAACTTCTTACGTGCGTACATAAGTACAACACACACTTTTTTTATTTCCCGGATTACAAGACAACTTCAATCAAAATGGGAAACAGAATATTGACAAAAAAGAAGAAACAAAAATAAAAAATAAAAGAAACACAAGTCCACAGTATAGTCTATAAATCACACATTTATGACTTGCTCCCAATATAACTCCAGTGATCCAGAGCAGAGTGCGCGGCAGCGTGCTAAATGAATGGCTTCCATTCCCTCATTGGAACAGTTTACAGGAGTCTCTCTGGCAATGCTATCATGTTAGATGCTTGATAGGTTGTGCTTGTGCGATTTGAAAATTCCCACAGCTTATCTCATGTCTATTTTAGAAATGAAGAGTTCTAACCACACTTTCAATTTTTTTTGTTAATTACTGAATGTGTGTTGTTCTCGGTAGTATTCTCTATATGCTTGGCACTATAAAAGGAACTGTATTGTTAGAGTATCAAAGATTTTGTCCCCTTCAAGAAATCGCATTTCCTTCATCAATGCGCATCATGTAAAAATCATCATAGAGAAGTAAATCGCACTTAACAGTTGACATTTAAATATCCACTGACAAAGATACTCGAGAAAATATTCTTGAAGGTCCGCTTGAATCACATAAAATAAGATTATACAAATATTAGTTCATAATATAACATTTTTCCCAACATATTTTCGTAACATAATTAGTTTCAATAACGCATTCTGCTAATTCTCTTAATTTTTCTCTTTGAACAATGATTATAGAAATATTATCGTTCATAAGAGAAAAATTAACAGAATTAGTAGAATGTGTTATCGGAAAATATAAATAAATACGGTAGCAAAGTTCAATTTCCTAGAAGAAAGGGAATTTCTAATTATGAAAAGCAAGTGAAGATTACAAATGAAACGAACTCTAAGATATTACTACATTTATGTATTGTATTTACAACATAAAAACACTTTGCCTTATGAGCAGTCTTTTTTTCTTTTTAACTTTGGTCTCCCTGGGATACCAATTTATTTATTCTATATGTTTTCTCTTAAAAAATGATAATATCCAACATTAAAAAAATATAAATGCTTTAAGACATCGACATAAATTGATTTCATTTCAAAATGGAAGTGGTAAAATAAATAAGCAAAATATATTTTTAATAGAGATATTAAATATGTACAGTGTGTTATATATGCGTAGTGAAAAATATGCCGAATGAAGAGTAAAATTTTATGATGGAAGTGTAAATATTTAATATTTATTTTTCCAAACTTCTAATTAAATTTATTTATTCAAATATTAATTAAATTTGTTTTTATCTCCTAAAATATATTTGTTCAAATTTGAATTAGATTAGCTTTTTTTCTTCTGTCACTCATGAATGTCAAATAAATTTTGATGCATTACGTTTCTTCAGAATTCATATATTGAACTTATCTTTAAAAACTATTCGTAGCAATTACTTTCTAAACTGTTCCTGAGCATTTAAACATAAAGTATTGTTTAAAAATAAATATTTAATGCGTATAGAGAGGAATATTTAGGAATAATTTAAAAACGGTACTTCTATTTTAAGAAGGCTTATTTAAATTTATGAAAATTAATTCACAGATATTTAAGATAAAAATTGCTCATAAATTGAAATATATAGGAGTGTTTAATGATTCCATATTTCAACTGAGTTTATTATTCAGCATTTGATGTACATAAATCATACATTTTTAAAGAATGTTTTGCATGTAAAGTAAAACCTAAATGCTATAAAAATGAATTACGCGTTGTTCTTTTTATGTATTGAGGAATAAATGAATATTTAGAAGTAAACATAAACAACTTTAACAAAACCAAAATCATTTTAAAAAGTCAGTATAGCACGCAAATTCACCTTCTCTGTCATTTCAATTGATTTAATACTTTTCATTAGATTTTTCTACAACAAATCCATTTTATTTTGTTTAATTTGTAGCAATAAAGGAAAACAAGAAAATTGCATTTTCTTAATAGTTCTATTTTATGAAAATTGCTGCTTATCTGAGCTGAGCTTTATCAGAGTGAGCTGAAATGTGATTTGCATGAAAATAATGGGGGAAGAACAAATAGATCATTTTTTTAGGCTATTGAACAGACTCAATAATGTTTGTCCTCTTTCTCGTTATAAACCGCGGTGTATTCAGAATATTGGTAAACGTTCAGAAAAATTATTATTCACAGTACATTTTTTTGTCTTGTTTGAGATCTAAGTAAAAACAAGCATAATACATTAAGTACAGATAGAAATATATACGAAATGAAGCTCATTGAAATTAAGCGCAGAGGGATTTACAAAATGATAGTACAATCAAAAGAACCATATGTAGTGCATTTATTAAACCTATGAAAATTTCGATATTATGATAGCAAAGATTTGCATGTGATGTGAAAATGAAACATATATTAGAATTCAAATTAACTGCTTATCTCTTGAATATAGACGAAGTAAATAAGGACAACACGAAAACAACGCATAGATTAAAGAGGTTATTTACAGGAGTTACAATGGCAAATACATCTCTTAAAAGTGTGAATCACATTAAAGTCTATCTTTAAACGTATTGAACGTAATGCTATTTTCTCAAACGATACTTTTCACGATCTTAGTTTTTCAAAACTTTATTTAACAGGATTGCCAGATTTTAAGCCAAAATGTGTATATAATACAGACAGAAAGGAAGCTTACAACTTAATATGAATGGGAAAAGAAGTAATAAGACTCTTTCGAGTTATTTGAATATTTTCATTTGTCTTGTAGAACATTTCAACTCATAAATTATAGTTTTAATTTTACTTCTTTGATTGTAACTTTCCCTGTATCTTTAACTGCAACAAAGTAAAACTATCAATTTATTTCTTAAAATTATAATGGCTTGTCAAAATTTCATGGACTGTTTCCAAGAACGGTAAATTTTTCCAAACTTCGTATATTTTATCATTGCAATGCTTTCAAACTAGCAGATTTTTTTTTTAATTCTTAAGTAAATTTTAACTTAAAACACAATTGCCAATTTACATCTCAGATTATATCCAGAAAAGATTCCCTTGCTCACTACCGATTTGAAATATGGATCACTTAATAACAAAATTATAGTTTCGATGGGAAAGTTCAGACATTTTCGCAATTGAAAGAGCTTTTTAAGTTTTATTACGATTAATTATGTATTCAATAATAGCTTCCACACTTAAAACTGAGACATACAATCTTTAAAATAATATTATTATATTTTCTTTTTTAAGAAGTATATTTTAAAATCTTAACATCTCTAGAATTAGTTATAATTAAATCAATGTTTGCAAAATCTTTTTTCCTCAGTTCTCACTGCATTTTAAGTCGACGGCTACATATTATGAAAAACAGTGAATCTCTATAACGCATTGCCATTCAAATTATTTTGTGAAATTGTATTAAAGCCATTTTTATATGTAAGTTTTAAATATTTCAAAATATATATAATACTTCAAAACAATTTTAACATTTTATAGCAAAAAATCAAAAAAAAAATTCTGCACTCTTCGTCAAGATATTTTTTTTTAGTTTTTCGCAGTTTCTTGTTCATTAGAGTGACATGATACTTTACATGATTTTACTTTTAAAGAAAAAATAAAACTTCATTTTCTAACAAAATTTCGATAATACATGCATTTAAAGTCTTACATACTATCACTATTAATCTTTAATTATTTTTTTCAAGTATGTTTTTCCTAGACTCTTACATTCTTGTGTGCCAAACAAGAGTTCAAGTTAGTGTAAATAACTGCTGAAGAAAGAGACATGCTGCAAAAATAACAACTTTTACGTGCGCTAATTCAAAATGTAATATAGTTGCAATTAGCAAATAGATTAGAGCAGTCCTAATTAACAATAATAAATATTACTTATCTTAATTACGTGAAGTCAGACAGACGCACACGATCCAAATATTTGTAGAGCTCCTATAATCATAATAAGACTACAAATCTTATGCCAAGATATGCATATATTCCACAATTAGCTTAACACGCAAATATCATTTAAACATCTCTATTTTCTAAGATTCCGCTATAAACATCATCCACGATCTCGCTTCACTTAACTTTAAATGGTAAGAATAAGTTGCATGCTTCCTGGTTCCTTTACAGGAAGAGGTTTGCAAAATTCAAACAATTTCTGAAACTGTTTTTCTCCTTCAGGATAGTTATTAGAAATGCATGGAAAGAACTTGTTGTGCTTGCATTCTAAGATAAACATTTTTTAGTAATGATTATAAAATAACTATTTTTTTTTTCAATTTCAAAAGGATTGTTTGTTGAAAAATATTTCTAGAATTATATTTGTTTGAACCCAGAAATATTTTTCTTTATTTCTAAGTATATTCACACATGCTGCTTCTCTGGCAAGAGACGTCAGATGTAAAAATGTTAGTAGTATGAAGTTTATCAGATTTGGAAAATAATAAATTAAGGCAGTGGTTCTCAAACTGTGGGACGTGATAATCCTACTTGAAGGGCGCGAGCATCTCAAAAAGTCAAAAATAAAAAATAATTAAAAAAGGTATTAAAAAAGAAACACAAAACAAAATAAATTGTCATATAATAAAAAATGAAATGCAAATTTAAACGGATACAATATAGTTATAAATGTATCAGAACTTCACAATGTATTTGATATTTAATTTATCAAAACTAAATTAAGAATAAGTTTAATAATTATTAGTGTTGGAAATATGGAACACGTGTACGAAACACTTTTGTTTTCAGTGCAGAAAATTCATCATCCCTGCTGAAAATTCAAAGAGTGGCTTATTACTAAGTTGCCTTTTGATTTCAAAGCTTGACATGAAATCTGTGAAGGTTTCTTCTTCGCAGTTGAGTGTTGAGTTCTGCAGCAAGACTCCTGGTAACATTAGTACTTTCTTTAACTAAAAATTGATTTGCAATAAATTTAAATTAAAATATTAAAAAAAGCTACGTAATATTTTTATTCTATTAATTAAAAAAAATAACTTACTTAAAATATCTATTTCGTTGAAGTAACAAATAAAGTTCAATAGTTACCTTGACAATTAGTAAGGGATATAATTATAAGGTATTTTTACAGCTTTGTAGTCTAAACACATTATTATTTATATCAATACATTGTTATTGTATGGAGGGGGCGCGATGAAAATTATGATTCAAAATTGAGTCGCAAATATTGAAAGTTTGAGAAGCAGTGATTTAATGGTGAAAGCACATGGTTCTGAGTAACAATGTCATTTTCTGTCTATAACTATTCACTATTTACATAAAATCATTTGATGATAAAATATAACCTTTATAGTTTTCTATCAAAAACTTTTTTGTCTTGTTCTTTCAGTACAAAATAAAAATTATACTTTTTGTGACCGAAACAAACAAAATTAAAACTGTTATCATAAATTTAAAACTGTTATTTTTAACTTAAGTAATTTACTATACATTTTAACGCAATTGTTTTGACGGAAATGGTCATGGAATCACATTTAGCTCATGAATCAATCTTGATTAATTCTGTTTTGATTTAGTTCAGTTTTCGAAAGCAATATAAACATCACATTAAAAATTACCTTTCTTACATTTTAGTGTTTTAGAAACCTTACTAAAGCTGGAAAGTATGAACTGGAAATAGTATAATTTACTAGAAGATTATATAATAGTATTTTTTTTTTTTGGAAATTAAATTGAATAATTTCCTTTTATTCTTTTTTTTTTCAAAAACACTAAAAACATTATTTAAAAAGCTGGTAAATAAAAGTTAATTCCTAATTAAAATATTTAAAAAATTATTATTACAAATTAATTTTAAAATAATCCTTATTATATTTCGAATTGATAGCCATTTTTATCTTAATCACAAATTATTGAACAGTAAAAATTACTTATCGATTAAAGCTTAAAACATCTCATCTCATCTTTTATTATTTAATTTATCTTAGTAATCCTCAAATAAAGGATAGACAAACGAACAAAATAATATTAATAATAGCAAGTTTTCCTAAGATTTAGATAAATTTTGTAACCGTTTGGAAAGGGTGATTATTGGATGTAATTTTTTGTAAATATACTATTATATATTTTACAGTTTTACCTCAAATAAACAAAAAAAATTGCAATACTTCATTGAAAAACACATTTATTTATTCAGGAAATCAAAGCATTCTTAACATTTGAAACAGCACAACACAGCAAAAATTCACTAAAAATAGTCTAAAACTATTAGTAAGCTATCAAAACTATTTCCATTTTTTAAAAACATTTTTAACTAGTTTATGTAATTAGTATGTATATTTCAATTAACTATTTCTGAAAGGTAAATAAATAATATTTTCTTAGAGTCTTTGATAATTCCTTCAGCTAATTGGAAGACACAGAAATGATTCAAAAGTGGTAATTTGAAGATTCCCTATTGATAGTTCGTTGTTAAAGTACATTCTTAGTGCAGTCACGAACGTCAGTCGAATTATTTAATCGAAGTTCCCAGAGAAATACAAATAAAACGTTTTATTGTTCCTAACACCCATTTGTAGAACTAATGAAAAAGTCCTTTCTCCCGAACCTATTTATTGGTAAAAATACTTTTTTCTCAAGTAATATATTAATCATTCCAAATTCTTTTAAAACTATTTGGGTTTATCTATTCAGCACTTTATTTAATTATAATTAATCATTTGATTTATAATCATATTTATACAAAATTACTGCACGATATTTAAAGATAAAAAGTTGCTACTTAAGAATATCTTTCTCAATTCCAACAAATAGTCAATTAGTTCACTCTCTCCTTATATATACATATATATATATATACTAGCTGTTACCCGCCCGCTTCGCAGGGTATTTCATGACTTTTTATAAATTTTTACTGCTTATATATATGTATAAATTATTAATATCTAAGTCCTATCATTAAGAATTCGATTGTATTGAAAAATATACTTATACCTTTAACTGTCGCAAAAAAAAGGGCAGAACTCATCTAATTTGTAATTTCTAAAAATCTCTAAAATTGAAGTATAGAATGATATTTGCTCTTCGTAACCCAAAAACCAAGTGGATTCCCGCAAAACCAATTTTCGGTGCATCTCTACTCCTTAACTTAAACATACAAGCCAAATTTCAAGTCGAAATCTAACAGAAAAAAAAAGAAGTTTTACTATCAATATCCCCGTAATCCCGTTGAGAGCCGTTTTCCAAAATAACCGCTCTTAGAGGATTTCAATTCAACAAAAGAAAAATGCAAACCAAATTTCATTATTATAGTCCTTGTAGCTCGAAAAAAATAATTTTTTTTGTCAATACGTCCAGTAACCCCCTGCACCCCCCTAAGAACTTGATTTCCTTAAAATACATTCTTAGTGCATCTCTATTCAACAAAAGAAACATGCTTAACAAATTTCAAGTATGTGGGTCTAACAATTAAAAACATTAATTTTTTTCTGTAACTCCTCTTGAACCCTCGCAAACATCCTTAGGGGTCGATTTTCGTTTCACTCTTTGTTAGAGGAACTCTATTCCATGAAAGGAACATGCCTACCAATTTTCAAGCAGGATGATCAAATAGTTTAAAAATCGAAATATTTATCGATTACGCCTCTTAAACTACCGAAATTAAACTTGGTAGTTGATATTCGAAAAACCCATTTTGTAGCGGTTCTCTACTTTACGAAAGGAATCTGCTTATCAAATTTCAAGACTGTACGTCTAACAGTTTAAAAATGGGGATAATTGTCTATAACGCCACTTGAGCCCACGCAACGCCACTTCTGGGTCTGTTTTCACAAAACCCATTTTGTAAGGGAATTGCACTCTATGAAAGGAATCTGCTTAGCAAAATTTGGAGACGGTGCGTCCAATTAATTAAAAATGCAAAAAAATTATCAATAACGCCCCTTGAACCCCCGCAACGCCACCTAGGGGTCGATTTTCACAAAACATATTTTGTAGTGTATTTCTATCCTATGAGAGGAATCTGCTTACCAAATTTCAAGACTGTGAGTCTAATGGTTTAAAAATAGAAATAATTATTTATATCTGCCCTTAACCCCCTGCAACACCCCTTGGGGGTCAATTTTCTCCAAAAACGTTTTGTAGCGGATATTTACTCCATGAAAGAAACATTTCTACAAATTTTCAAGCAGCTAGGTCAAGTAGTTTAAAAACGAAAATATTTATCTCTTACGCCACTTAATCCCCTGCAACGCCACTTAGAGGTCTGTTTTCACAAAAACTTCTTATAGCTGATCTCTACTCTATGAAAAAAATCTATTTATCAAATATAAAGACTGTGCGTCTAATAGTTTAAAAATGGAAATAATTATCTGTAACGCCCCTTAAGTCCCGCAACGCCACTTGGGGGCAATTTCCACGAAACCCATTTTGTAGCGTATCTCTACCCTATGAATAGGAATCTGCTTACTAAGTTTCAAGACTGTACGTCTAGTAACTTAAAAATCGGAATTTATAATGCCCCTTAAACCTCCCGCAACACCCCTTGGGGGTCAATTTTCCCAAAACCCATTTTGTAGCGGATATTTACTCCAGGAAAGAAACTTACCTACCAATTTTCAAGCAGGTAGGTGAAGTAGTTTAAAAACGGATATATTTATCTATTACGCCCCTTAATCCCCGCAACGCCACTTAGAAGTCTGTTTTCACAAAACCCGTTTTGTAACTGATCATTATTCTACGAAAGGAATCTGTTTATCAAATTTAAAGACAGTGCGTCAAATAGTTTAAAAATGGAAATAATTATCTATAACGCCCCCTAAGCCCCTGCAACGCCACTTGGGGGTCGATTTTCACCAAACTCATTTTGTAGCGGATCTCTACTCTCTGAAAGGAATCTGCTTACCCAATTTCAAGATTGTACATCAAGTAGTTTAAACATGGAAGCAATTATTTATAACGCCCCTTAACCCCCTTAACGCCCCTTGCGTTTCGAATTTCGAAAAAAATCCGTTCTTAGCTGACGTCTACTCTATGAAAGGAACATGTGTACCAAATTTCAAGTCTGTAGCTTGAATAGTTCCGGAGATATCGTGATTAGTCAGTCAGTCAGTCAGTTGAGTCGCTTTTCTCCTTTATATATATAGATATATATATATCTTGTTCAAATTTTCAATCGTTAATAAAATACTTTCTATTCATCCATTCAAGTTCAAATACATTTTTTAAACTTGTAGTGCATGACACACTTGATGTTAACATAGTTTTTTCAAATATTAATTAAATTAAAAGATTAATAAATAGTAAGAAACGAAAATAATAGTCCAATAGCGTATATAGAAAGGAAACTCGCTCATCTCGTCTCTAGAGCGCAATGGGTAGCACGATGAACTAATTTAAAAGTTGTGAGTTCGAAAATCACCTGAGTTGGCCTAATTTCTGAGAACACGATTTCTTTTTTTTTTTACTATACTGTTTTAATACAATAATCAAATCTAAATTAATGAATAAATAGTAACAAACAAAAAAATAGTCCAACACCATTCATAGAAAGGAAAATAAAAAATTTCAAGAAAAATTGCTTTCTCTATTTTGTCATTTAATATTGTGATTTCATATGTATATACATATTTATATTAATTATAATTATTGTATTTACTACAGAGTAACAAAAATAAATTTTTTCTTTGTTGACCAAAGTAGGAATTTATTTAATTTTTTTTTATATTACTTCTTTAGACTTTTAAATAAGCCCTGGCGCTATAAGTAAACAAAATTCAGATAATCGTTTAAAATTTTAAAAAAGCTTTTTTTTTATAAAAATACCTTAAAATTAATTTAACTACCTCAGCTGTATATGTTTTTCAGAATATCTTAAAGTATAATTATATCTGATGTTTGAGTGAAATTTTAAATGTAGACTATTTATCTACTCTAAAAAAGCGACTGCTAAAGAAAAGCGACTCACTCACTGATTCACTGATTCACTGACTTACTGACTCATCACGATATCTCCGAAACTAATCAACCTACATACTTGAAATTTGGTAGGCATATTCTTTTCATGGAGTAGAGATCCGATAAGAATGGATTTTGTGAAATTCGACCCTTAAGAGGCGTTAAGAGGGTTAAAGGGAGTTATAAATAATTATTTGCATTTTTAAAATATTCGACGAACAGTCTTGAAATTTCGTGAGCAAATTCCTCTCATAGGGTAGATATCCTCTACAAAATGGGTTTTGTGAATGTCGACCCCCAAGTTGCATTGCGGGGCTTAAGATACATTATAGAAAATTATTTCCATTTTTAAACTACTGGACGTACAGTCTTGAAATATGATAAGCAGATTTCTTTCATAGAGTACCTTTTCCCTATAAAATGGGTTTGTGAAAACAGACCCCGAAATGGCGTTACGGGGGCTCAAGGGGCATTATAGATAATTATTCCCATTTTTAAACAATTAGACGCACAGTATTTAAATTCGGTAAGATTCATTTCGTAGAGTAGAGAACCACTACAAAATAGGTTTCATGAAAATCAGCCCCCAAGTTTCATTTCGTGGGATTAAGGGGCGTAATAAATAAATATTTCCGTTTTTAAACTATTAGATCTACCTGCTTGAAAATTGATAGGAATGTTCTTTTCATGGAATAGAATTCCTGTAACAAAATGCAAACTGAAAATAGAGCCCTGAGGAGGGTTGTGAGGGGTCAAGGGGAGTTATAGGAAACAATTACTGTTTTTGAATAGTTAGACCCACATAGTTGAAATTCGTTAAGCATGTTTCTTTTATTAAATAGGGATTCACTAAGCAAGAATTTTACGGAAATCAACTCCTTGGGGGGGGAGCAGGGGGTTACTGGGGTGTATTGACAAAAAAAATTCCTTTTTTCGAGCTATAAGGACTACAATAATGGAGTTTGGCTTGCATTTTTCTTTTGTTGAATTGAAATCCACTAAGAACGGTTTTTTTGGAGAATGACTCTCAAATGGATTACGGGGAGTATTGATAATAAAAATTTGTTTTTGCTCTATTACATTTAGACTTGAAATTTGGCTTGCATGTTTATTTTACGGAGTAAAGATCCACCGAGAATTGGTTTTGCAGAAATTCACTTCGTTATTGGGCTACGAGAGTGTAAACATCATTCTACTTCAATATTAGAGATTGTTAGAAAATACAAATTAGAAGTTATGTCCTTTTTTTATCAAGAGGCGAGAATTTCAGGTATAAGTATATTTTTCAATACAATCGAATTCTATTTACTGCTATTACACACACACATGTAATAGCAGGTCACACTGCTATTACGTGTGTGTGTGTGTGTGTGTGTGTGTGTGTGTGTGTGTGTGTGTGTGTGTGTGTGTGTGTGTGTGTGTGTGTGTGTGTGTGTGTGTGTGTGTGTGTGTGTGTGTGTGTGTGTGTGTGTGTGTGTGTGTGTGTGTGTGTGTGTGTGTGTGTGTGTGTGTGTGTGTGTGTGTGTGTGTGTGTGTGTGTGTGTGTGTAAGCAGTATATATTTATAAAAAATCATGAGAAATACCCAGAGAAGGGGGTGAGTAATGGCTAGTACCATTATGTATTTAATCGATCTCGTATATCTTAGTTTTACATAATAAATTAAACAAGCTTTATTTTAATATAAAACTTTAAAATGGCGCTGAAAATATTTTATGCTGATAAACTTATTTACTGTAAATCGAAAATGCCTTTAAAACCATAATTCTGGAATAAGAAAAAAAATTAAGCCAATAGAATGAACAAAGTCTTAATTCAGATTATTTTAACATATTTAAAATATTCAATGCTTAACATTATTTTTATTTATTATTTTAATATAAAGGTGTTACATACTCAACTAGGCAAACACACTCGTTTATATTTTCCCATGTGGAGATAAAGTAAGTATTGCAAGCAAATAGCACTTAGTCCTTAATTATAGATGTTATTTTAACTAGAAGTAGTTCTTTTTAAGGAAAATATATAATACATTTACATTTTGAGGCAAAGAATAACAGAGTAAACTCATTTCGAATACATCGTAACTTTTTCATACTTGTTCTAGATGTACCATAGTCGCGACATTTTTAAACTAATTTTAAACTTATTTCTTAGAATGAAATATTTGAGAATGTATTGATGCACAAGAAAAAGGTTCAGTATATAACGTTAACCACATAAAAAAGTCTGTCAATAATTAACAACTTATTCAAAGAATACCTGTGCAGCGATAAAATTTGAATAAATAATTTACATTCCATAAAAAAAATGTCCATACGCCAAAAGATAATATTTATCTCGACAAGTGTTTCCTAAATAAACTTGAACAACATAAAAATTCGACTACATTTAAAAACAATTAAGAGGAAACTGAAACAGTGCAGAATCCTCGTTTCTTAGAGAAAAGAAAGTAATTATATGCTCACACGAGTAATTACGGAAGCAAAAAACATATTTTTACCGAGGAATTTTAACATTGTAGCATAAACTATTTTCACAACTAATTACACATAGCATCTTTTCTTCATTTCCTTAAAAATATAAGGTGGCAAAAAAGTTATTAATTCAAATAAAAAGTGTGCTTTTATAATATCAGTGTGCATTTTACAGCTAAAAAAATTACAAAAATAAAAATAAGTAAATAAAGCTTGGAAAATTTTTAAAATGAAAAAAAAATTTCATAAAATATTATTTTCTGTTATTACAACGATTTTATGGTTAACAGATTACACTTCTTTTAAATTTTATGAAACAGACAATTTAATTAAAATCTCATGAATTGTATTATATATACAGAAGATGTTTCGGTAAAAAATTATTAAACTTTAAGGAGGGCAAAACACACCAGTACAATAATTTTTCTTTATAAAAATATGATTTTTTTCTTATTATGTAATTAAGAGAAAAGTGGTGTTTCTATTTAACCAAATTCCCCATTATTTATAATGCAAAAACACAAATCCCTAAAAAAAATAATAATAAAGCATTAAATAAGAATTAGTAAGTAAATAGAATATTGTATGATACAAATTATCTCACTGCAAGGCATGTGATTTATACGATGTTTTTAATTCAATTAATGCAGGAAATTAAGCATGGAGAGACAAATGTTAATTTCCAATAGCCAATCAATATTTGACAGCTACGGATTTCTGTGAGGTACCTTCAAGCAGGAAAAATCAGCCACACATGGTTCTTTTTCTCAGTATCCATCATTCCGTCATTTCAAGATTGCAGATATAATTAAAAATAGTTGTTGAGATGATCCGTGGTCGCTGTATCAAAGGTAATGATCCCCCCCCCCGAGGAAAATCATTTCAACTACAATCGCAAAGCAACCTCCACACTTGAGTAACATATATGTGGTTAAAACATACTCTACTAATACGATGTATAGCAGTACTGTGTTCCAAAGGCAACACAAAAGGGAAGGGTCTGATCCAGAGGACATAATTAATGGGCAATTTTTTTTTATATCTGTTTCCGGCAAAGTATGAAATACAGGCATTCTATACAATGCCGGACATTTTTAGGCAAAGTATGAAATAAGAGATTTATTACATACTTTGCCTAGGCATTGTATAGAATGGCTAGGCATTCTATACAATGCCTAAATCTATTTAGGCAAAGTATGAAAAAAGGTCATGATTTGGATAGTATATCAATAACTTACATTCCTAGAAGTACAAATGTTATTACGACAATATAATGAGACTGCTATTAAAAAAAAATGTTGTTAAATTGTGATTTCGCATATACTTGTATTCAAATTCCTTCAGAAGTTCTAAGTCGATAGAAACCATCTTATTTCCCAATCACTACAAGTTCCAATATATTGGCATTCGGAAGAAAAAAATAAAAGTTTTTACACAATACCTTTTTTTAAATGATTTTCTGTTTTTTTCTGGTAAGGTTCACAAAGGTGGATGTACAAGTTCAATATCATAACGTGTAACATTTTTATATTTGGTTGAAAGTTCTTTCAGAATTCTATCACATCCCCAGAATCTGGAATTTAATTTTGCTCTTGGCAAATTAAATTCCTATGAGTTCACATTGTCAGAGCTCAGGTACCTCTGAGAAGGAAACTTGGTGTCAAAATTACCGGCGACAATTGGTATCGCCTGCATGGTGCCGCACTAAAAAGGGATACCAGCTCCTGGAGAATGTACTAGGTCTGAAAATGGTAAAAATACCAATCTGCAGCCCCATTGGGAGAAAAAAGGATCCGTGACGTAATACTGTATAGCAGTTCTTCCCAACATTTTTATCTTCCGGACCGGTCAACGTTTGATAATTTTACGGTGGCCCGCTTAGGGTGTGACGTTGATTATTTATATTTTAAATTGTTTTGATTTTATAATTTGCAGTAGAACGTCGTTTTTTCGAATCAATTGGGACCGGACACCGTTCGGATACGGGGTTGTTCGGATAACCGAAAACCGAAAGCAATCCATGCAGTATATGAAACCGGACACTATACGAATATTGAAAAGCAAACAATTGAAAAATTTACAAATTTGTTGAGTAGTGCATGCCTCTGAGAATTGTACCACGTGCCACATGTGGCACGTTTGGCATAGGTTGGCGACCCCTGCTATAGACCGTGACACCTTCTCCAACACTATAGCTTGCTCCTCCATTTTCAGGCAGCACAGGAAAAACCAATTTTTTGTTGAACAATTTTAAGTAAAATTGAGTATTTTGACATTTCCGAACAAACAAAAATGTACAACTAACAGATTCTGAGCCTGAGACACGCATTAAAAGTTTTATGTCTTGCCAAATAACAATATTCGAAACGAATCTGAGATGTATTTCATACTTTGCCGGTTTCTCATTAGGCATTCTATAGAATGCCTAGGCAATGTGGGAAATAGGAATCATTTCATACATTGCCGGCTAGATTTAGGCATTCTATACAATGCCTAGGCATTCTATAGAATGCTGGATTTCATACTTTCCCTGTAACATATCCATCAAATACACTGGTCTACCGAGAAGATTCCACTCCAGTAGGCACTAAACTACCGTGAACTTTTATTTAAATATACAAAAAAGCATGCTCAATTATAAATATTACATAGAAAAGATTAAAATTTAAAATGATTATATTTTAGATTTTCAGAAATAATAAAAAAAAATTCACAGAATGAATTTTAACAGAAAAGAAAATCTTAAAATCATACCAAACAATATCCACAATTTAAATTAAAATATATATACAGAAGAAATAAATACTACCATGTTCAATGAAAAAAGTTTTATACGTGATCAAAAAGAATATAAACGTACACAAATATATACACACAAATACACTAAAGTTACACTAAATTAGGGATAGCAAGGGCTATGTCAATTGTGTAACGCTACGCATCATTTATGAGTGAATGAGGACGCTGTGGTAACTGCATATTTTGCGCGTACTGTGGGTGTTCTGAATTAGTTGCAAGAATTGACATCATGGGTAAACTGCTTGATTTAGACTTTTACGATCGCAGACAAATCGTAGGTGCGCGTATGGGCCTTTCACTTTCCGAAATCGTCAGACAACTAGGATTTTCAAGGTCGACAGTGTCAAGAGTATACCAAGAATACATGGATGGTGGGGAAAAAACTAGCAAACCGGAAAACTGCAAAGGACAATTAACTTTGACGGCGCGTGGTGAGAGACGGCTTAGGGGTATTGTATGTAGCCAGCGAAGCCAAAAATTAGCTCAAATTACTACCTAGTTGATGACGGTTCCAGTCGTACAGTCAGTAAAAAGATTATGCAACGCTAGCTTCACCGTATGGGTTTCAGTAGCCGTCGACATACGAAAGTACCATTTCTCAATGCTCGCCTTCGGGCTGCACGTCTTACTTGGGCAAAAGACTGGGCACAGAGACTGGAGTGTAGAGGACTAGAAACGAGTAGCATGGAGTGATGAGTCTCGATTCAGAATGCTAAACGCTAACGGGAGGCTAAGAATATGGCGTTAGGCTCATGAAGCCATGGATCCTGCATGCTAGGTTGGAATTGAACAATGACATAGTGGCTCAATCATAGTCTGGGGTGTTTTTTGTGGTTCTTTTTGGGATCTTTAGTGCGTGTGCCAACCTCGTTCAATGCAGTTCGGTACGTAGAGTTGCTGGGCGATCGCCTACATGTGCTTATATTATTCTGTTATCCGAACGGTAATGGAGTTTTCCAACAAGACAACTGTACCTATCACAAGTGTCGGTTAGTTTCTGGCTGGTTGGATGAGTATTCCTCTGACTTTTCTGTCATAAATTGGCCACCTAGAAGTTCAGATTTAAATCTTATTGAGTATCTTTGGGATGTTTTGGAACAAGGTGAGAAAGGCCATCACACAGCACCAACGAACCTTTCTGAATTATAGACAGCCTTAGGCAATATTTGGCAAGTCATTCCCGTGGAACGTTTTCAGAAACTTGTTGAATATATGCCTCCTCGTCTGGCAGCCGTTATCAAGACCAGATGAGGTCCAACTCGTTACCAGGTAGGTATCCTTATTTCAGTGGCACTTCAGCGTGCATACACTGGCCAATGAATTAAAAAATTCTGATACGTGTGTATTTGAATGCACTCTAGGGATAAAATAGGAATTTTTTATGACGTACTTAGAATGATAGTAAGGCCAAGGTGCCGGAGTACTTTTAACAATGAATGAAACAAAATGGAAAAAGGACAGATCTTTCATAATTAGAAAAAGGGCTTATTGTTAATGCCCGTTTAGCAAGAGCATCGATTTCGAAAACTGCAAATCTCACTGGGCTCTTAAAAGCAGCCATATCAAAGGTTTTCAAAAGTAGTAAACAGAAACCGCAGTCCTTTTCTATTTGATGTAATTGCTGTTTGAGCACGGTTTTCCAAGTGCGTGATCCATGATGTCTCTGACGAATTATATGGCAGAAGAAGGACTCTACTGTGCTTCAACTGACACAAATTGTCCGCCAAGGCTCTTCCCTAATTATTTCAGCTCAAACCATGGACAGAGAATTGAAGAGGATAGAAATTCCTAGTTGGGTGCCTGCTAGAAAACCACTAATTTCTGCCAGAAATGTAAAAATTCGTTTGCAGGGGTGTCGATCCTGATGGTGACGAATTCTCCATGGACGATAATACAACTGCATATCTTTCCAGAAATGTTCAAAATTGGTTCGCTAAATATCGGTTTGACCTCAAATGCCTTTCATAGCCACCACGTGGTCTGGTTCTTAACCCCATAGAAAATGTAAGGGATATGGTAAAAAGAAGCGTCGAACAGCATGCTCCTCTTCTATCAAATTTATAAGGTCTAAAAAGCTGCATATCAAATAAATGGTATTTTTTTGGACGTAAACGCACACCAGAAGCATTTAGACTCAATGCCCAAGCGAATCAATGCTGTTTATCAGAACATATGATCCCCATATGATTCGTTGACTTGAAACCGTTAGAAAAAATATAGATAAAATTAGAAAATTGTTGAATAAAGCTCTCTGAAAACTATTTGCATACTTTATCAGTTATATCCATTTGATATCTTTTTTTAGTTACAAAGCTGCACACCCTTGCAGTTTTAGGGTAACAGACCTTTCTAACAGAGAAGCGGAAACTTTTACATTTGTCCACTTTGTAATTTAATTTACTGATTGTTGACTTTTTTCCCCATTAATATTCATTTATTTTTCAATACATGAAAATCACAGGTCCTAAACATTTGAAGTACTATTTACAGATTTTGAGAAGTTCGAAGTAATATATTTTTTATAATAAAGACTTTTTGTAACATTTATATATCTAGTCAAATATTTTTGACTCTTTTTCTCATTTTTTCTAAATATAGTACTCAGCAAATTCACTAAAATGAAACATTGTAAGGGGGATGATTAAAATTTTATTATTCCTATTTTGACAATGGAACACGTTTCAAATGTCTGAAACTATCCCACTGTTTTTAAAATAATTTTGTGGACAAATAAATCTTCACTTTTCTTTGGTATATGAAATTACTGTTACTTGTAATCATCATTAAATCAGTTCCAGATAAAATTTTGTTTGAAGACGGATTCAAGCCTCCATCAGAGCACAAAGAAGCTAATGAATGTGGAGGCAAATCGAGATAACCATTTATTGTCTCAATAGAAAAGGTGTGCCCCCCATCCTGTATAGTGGTCAGTGAAGCTGACTGCGGTGCCGTAGGGACTGGGTTCAAATCTCGGAGAAGGCATGGATGTTTGTGTTGTAATCCTCTCTTCTGTCTGTGTTGTATGCCCCCCGTGTTATACATTGCGTGGTGCACGGGGTTTATAAAAGTTAAAAAAATAGAAAAGGTGTGCGGTTGTTTTTGTAACATTTTTCTCTTTTGTTGTCTCTATATTTCTGGCCATTATCACTTCCACTTCCATCAAGGGTCCAACAGACCCTTAATTCTCCCTCTTTTCTAAGAAGCCAAGTGTAACATTTTTTGAAAGATAGTGTCGTGGTTTAATGGTTTCATTCCATACTTGGAACAGAGCACAGGTTCAATCCTGAAGCCGTTACGAACGAGCTTAACGCATTCATCTCAATCTATCCCTATGGGTTACGGATGCGCTGCACATGTCCATTTATATTTTACACTGTTTCAAACGTTACAAAGGCGTGCATCGCGTTCTAATGTATTTGTTTTTCTTATTAATAAATGACAGTGCTAGATCAAATAATTGAAATTCGAATACAACAATTCAGGAGAATTAGTACTACACTTTTAGGTGAGAAATGTGGTCAATTTCAGGCTTTCAAAAGCTAAATTCGAGTGAGATGTCAACTGATTTCGAAAGTGATTAGTCTAATATTTTTGATTAAAAATAAATGACAGTGGCAATGTGTCATTTTCTACTATAAATTCAGAGAGTGAAGATGAGTCAGGAAATTTGGATGATGCTTGAAAATGGATAACACTCTTTATGACTTATTATTTTGCTTATTTTATTAGGGTCAAAGAACAACAACTATATTAAACTCAAGTTTCTGGAGGAAAAAAACCGCTTCCTCCAATACGCGCTTTTTGAAAAAGCACGCCTTGGACGATACGAAAAATATTTGACCTTGGGAGATCATCCGAACCGCGAAAAGTCAATAGCTTAGGGGTTTAGGTCGTAATCTAAGAGATTTCTCGATTTGGTCAAATTCATCACCAATTAGCTATCCACAATCAAGATCTCTACGAAGTTTTAGTCAGAATTTACCTTCCTTGACAGTGCACACAACTTCTGCTTCACGGACCCTGCCTAAGTCCTTTTCTATGAGGTCAAATACCTATTTTATTATCTTTCCCCAAGGGGGAGGTTATAAGGGCAGTTCTGAAGACTCCTTAAAGTAGGGATCAGGGACGTAGATAATCGATAGTCTTTACCCAAATGTTTTGAATTTAAAATATTTAATAATTTATTTTTTTCATAAAAAAAACTAGCTAAAAATATATGTACAGTAAACGAAAAAAGAATCATAATATTCAAACAAAACCCTTTTTATAAACTGTGCAGGAAGTTCATAACTTTCATCCCCCTCCTGAACCTCCCAAAAACAAAATAAGTCAATGGGAAATTAAAATAGAGAGGAAAAAGGATTGGGCTGATAGTCTCACTAGGTATACCTTTATAGAAAGATACGTATATCGCAATGCTGCATGCAAGCTGATATACATCTGAAAAGAAGACATTAGACTGTTCTTATATCTTTTTCTCACCACTATTTACGCACATATTTCTTTTGCAGTGATAAGGGTAGCCACATCAATAGTTACTGACAACATATAATGGCTACAAGCTATCGAGATCCAACTAATGACTCTATATATATATATAGATTTCTCGCGATAATCAGTAATCGCAACCTACATGAGTTGCAATATTGTTAAGCAAATAAACGTTGTTCAAGTAATATACAACTGCGTGCTTGAATTCCGATATTTGTCAATAGGAGCTTTTTCTTTGAACACCAGGTAATACGCTACCTTCACATAAATAATCAACACTCGACAGTGATTTCGAAATGCGAAACTCTTTGTTCAATCTCCTCTTTTAAACAAATGTTACCGCTACTGCGTGGTTCAAATGCACTAAAAATGCTTATGATCAACAATTTTTAGTAGGGGTATCTTTAATGCACAAATAGAACGATTTGGCCATGCCGTCTTTATGGTGTAGCGATTTTAATGGCTAGCTGTTTACATATGTAAACGTGCATGTGTGTGAGGGTGTGTGTTTTGTGAGTGTGTGCATATAAAGAGGGAAAGCATGGGAATGAAATAAATATAAAATGTCTCTTGTATCTCTTACTATTTTACTTTGTATAATCAAAAATAAATTAAATTTTAAAACAATTGCGTAATGACAAAGCACATGTTTACAAAAATAATATTTACCTTTTTTTCTTCTTCCTATGTTTAATTTATTTCTCTCAGATTTAGGTACTTCAGGCTTTATAAATAGTTAAAATATAAGTAATTTATTGTTTGCTTATTTTTAATCCAAGAATGGAATAAAAAATATATGAAGAACATTGTCATTTACGAATGCAGATATCTTTGTTCATTCGAAATTCTTATGACTTGACAATTGAAAATGGTGCGACGTTACAAGTTTTAGAGTGTCTAGACGGCTTTTATCCATAAATGTCAGAGACAAATATCTGAAAAACAGAATTCAACCACTAAAACTAAGTCACATCCGGATATAACGGAGCTGAAAGCATTTCCGGACAATACACATTTTCCTCTTGTCTACCGAAGAAAAAAAAAGGCAGATCACGGAGACTTTTATGTAAAAAATGTTATTTCACCTGATCTATAAAATTCATGGGATATAGTGAATATGAGTTACTATTATATTAAATTTTTCAAAAATTAACAGCAAATCGCGATTTAAATTTGTGTTAATTCTAATAGCTCTGTGTATTATAAATGACAATCTGAAAAACGATACTTTTATCTAAAATATATTGCTTAAGAAATTGTCCACCAAATATTTTGCTTTATGCATATATTAAATCTAATACATAATAAATGTGTTACAGTTCATAAAATAAAAATATAATTATTAATGGTAACAACGAAATCTTAGTAAACATTTAATACAATCTAATAAAATTTATATATATTGAGAAAATCAATGAGCTACTTTTAGATAGATATTTTTTAATATTTATTTCTTTGTTTATGTTACTGTTTCATTATTTGATGAATCATAAAAGTTTTCCTCTCCTATGTCTTATTAAATTTGAAAAAAAAATTAATTTTCTCTGCATGCAAACGCCGTTAGTCTTCAGATTTCAAAGGAATTGTAGCAATATCTGCGGAAATTTGTGTTACAATCAATTGCACAATATTAATTTCAGTACTAAAGTTCTTAATCACCTGCATTTGAACTAGGGCTCATTTCCCCAACTTATTTCTGTGATCTGAGAATTCTTTCAATAAAATGAATTAATTAAAATTTTTAAGCGAATTATGAAAAGCAAGAATCGAAAAATGAATTACTGAAATGAATACAAAATTTACTGCATATGGTAACTTTATTTCAGCAAAATAGGTTTAAAATAATACCATATCTTCTATCTAGCTCACATAATGTAACATTTCAAACGAATATTAAAACACAAACCCATGACGAATCATATGTTCTGATAAACCTACTTTTTCACGTCTTTCATCATCAACCTGTAAGTTCCATTAAGATATCTGCTTAAGAAAGCGTTAAAATGCTTTTCAAAGTGAACCAATAAAACTTTTATTGTCTTTATTTATACATTGAGAGTTTAAAATATTTATGTAATTCAAATTTTCCTCTTGAACATTAAAAATATTCTCAGCACCTAAGATCTCAAAAAGATAAATTTTTGTGTTTGTAGTTAAAAATACAGGCCAGCGAAATAGTCAAAATTAAATCTGAATTCAGTTTTCATTTTCATATGATCTAATGCAACCACTTGCAAGTTACAATGATTAATGAACTCGGGCCTTTATTTGCAGAAATATTATGTGAGTGTGAGTTACATTGATCGTCGCTCAAAAAACAACGCAAAGGCTAAAGACATGAAGGACCTTGTAATTTTGAACCAAAGGCAAGTGACGAGGACGTCATATGAGCTGTCCTCCCCCGCTCCTAACTTCCATACCAGCGGGAGGACGCTTGACTCTCAAAATATTTAACGTGCAGCTAGCCCCTCTACACGGCAGATTATCTGCAGCACCAGGGCTCGAACCCGCAACCCACCATCTTTGCGTGCAGTAATGCATGAGGCCAAGAGTATATGTTTGTTATTGTCCATGTACTGTACAGAACATTTATGTGTCTTTTGTATTGAAAAGCTAAATATATTTGTGTATAACACTTAAGGTATACAAATTCGTTAAAACGATCAATTTTTGAAAAAAAATCACGCTTTCAGTTTTTGATTTTATAAAGTAAAGCCTTTATTTATCTTGAAAAACTGTTCTTATTTTGTTTCTATGTCGCTTACAATTAAAGATATTAAAGAATTAGTAAAGGTGAAAAACCGGAAGTGGATATTTTAGTAACTGAAAGTCAGTGTTTAAATGTCCCTAAACTCGTCAAACAGGATTTAAATAACTTATAATTTTTTTAAATATAATTTTAAAAACTTTTGACATAATAAAAAAAATAACTACCCACTTTGAGAGTATTTGAAAAGTAAATCTGGCAGTATATATATATACTAGCTGTTACCCGCCCGCTTCGCGCTGGGTATTTCATGATGTTTTATAAATTTTTACTGCTTATATATATGTATAAATTATTGATATCTAAGTCCTAGCATTAAGAATTCGATTGAATTGAAAAATATACTTATACCTGTAACTGTCACCTGTTGATAAAAAAAGAGCAGAACTCATCTAATTTGTATTTTCTAAAAATCTGTAAAATTGAAGATTTCAATGATGTTTGCACTTTCGTAACTCAAAAACCAAGTGGATTCCCGCAAAACCAATTTTCGGTGGATCTCTACTCCGTAAATTGAACATGCAAGCCAAATTTCAAGTCTAAATCTAACAGAAAAAAGCAAAAGTTTTACTATAAATATCCCCGTAATCCCGTTGAGAGCCGTTTTCCAAAATTACCGCTCTTAGCGGATTTCAATTCAACAAAAGAAAAATGCAAACCAAATTTCATTATTATAGTCCTTGTAGCTCGAAAAAAGTAATTTTTTTGTCAATACGTACCAGTAACCCCTGCAACCCCCAGAACTTGATTTGCTTAAAATTTATTCTTAGTGGATCCCTATTTATCAAAAAAAAACATGCTTAAAAAATTTCAAGTATATGGGTCTAACAATTAAAAACAGGAATTTTTTTCTGTAACTCCTCTTGACCCCTCGCAAACATCCTTAGGGTCAATTTTCGTTTTACTCTTTGTTAGAGGAACTCTATTCCATGAAAGGAACATGCCTACCAATTTTCAAGCAGGATGATCAAATAGTTTAAAAATGGAAATATTTATCGATTACGCCTCTTAATCTACCGAAATTAAACTTGGTAGTTGATATTCGCGAAACCCATTTTGTAACGGTTCTCTACTTTACGAAAGGAATCTGCTTATCAAATTTCAAGACTGTACGTCTAACAGTTTAAAAACGGGGATAATTGTCTATAACGCCACTTGAGCCCTCGCAACGCCACTTCTGGGTCTGTTTTCACAAAACCCATTTTGTAGGGGAATTGCACTCTATGAAAGGAATCTGCTTAGCAAAATTAGAAGACTGTGCGTCCAATTAATTAAAAATGCAAAAAAATTATCAATAACGCCCCTTGAAATCCCGCAATGCCACCTAGGGGCCAATTTTCACAAAACACATTTTGTAGTGTATTTCTATCCTATGAGAGGAATCTGCTAACCAAATTTCAAGACTGTGAGTCTAATAGTTTTAAAATAGAAATAATTATTTATATCTGCCCTTAACCCCCCGCAACACCCCTTGAGGGTCAATTTTCTCCAAACCCGTTTTGTAGCGGATATTTACTCCATGAAAGAAACATTACTACCAATTTTCAAGCAGGTAGGTCAAGTAGTTTAAAAACGAAAATATTTATCTCTTACGCCACTTAATCTCCTGCAACGCCACTTAGAGGTCTGTTTTCACAAAAACTTCTTATAGCTGATCTCTACTCTATGAAAAAAATATATTTATCAAATATAAAGACTGTGCGTCGAATAGTTTAAAAATGGAAATAATTATCTATAACGCCCCTTAAGTCCCGCAACGCCACTTGGGGCAATTTTCACGAAACCCATTTTTAGAGTATCTCTACCCTATGAGAGGAATCTGCTTGCTAAGTTTCAAAACTGTACGTCTAATAACTTAAAAATAGGAATTTATAACGCCCCTTAAACCCCCACCCCCGCAACACCCCTTGGGGGTCAATTTTCCCAAAACCCATTTTGTAGCGGATATTTACTCCAGGAAAGAAACTTACCTACCAATTTTCAAGCAGGTAGGTGAAGTAGTTTAAAAACGGATATATTTATCTATTACGCCCCTTAATCCCCCGCAACGCCACTTAGAAGTCTGTTTTCACAAAACCCGTTTTGTAACTGATCATTATTCTATGAAAGGAATCTATATATATATATATATATATATATATATATATATATATATATATCAAATTTAAAGACAGTGCGTCAAATAGTTTAAAAATGGAAATAATTATCTATAACGCCCCCTAAGCCCCTGCAACGCCACTTGGGGGTCGATTTTCAGCAAACTAATTTTGTAGTGGATCTCTACTCTCTGAAAGGAATCCGCTTACCCAATTTCAAGATTGTACATCAAGTAGTTTAAACATGGAAACAATTATTATTAAAGCCCTTAACCCCCCGTAACGCCCCTTGCGTTTCGAATTTCGGAAAATCCTTTCTTAGCTGATGTCTACTCTATCAAAGGAACATGTCTACCAAATTTCAAGTCTGTAGGTTGAATAGTTTCAGAGATTTCGTGATTAGTCAGTCAGTCTGTCAGTCAGTGAGTCGCTTTTCTCCTTTATGTATATATATATATATATATATACAATCAACTTGATTTGATAAAAACTCTGTTTGATTAGATGCAAAACAAAAGTTATCAGCTTTCTTTAAAAGAATATCAGTGAATTATTAGCTCGTAGATTTTTTAATTAATTATGGGAAATAACAAAAGTAAGAGTTATTCTCGTGAATGACAGTACAGAACAAATAGATACCGTTATTAAGTTTCAGTTTCGGAGAACGAAAAAATTAGTATCGATTTAAATATTCCAACTGTGAGTGAACTAAAAGCCAATTCATTCTTTTAAATGTACAGATGTTCCAGAAAACAATGAAAAAAATATTATTTTAAACTTAGGATTTTTAAGTAATATGTGTGTGATTTCGTTATTATGTTATCATGTGCGTTTGAAACAAAAATTAAAACAAGGTTGTGTTGGAGAGTTAGTCATGAATATGACTAAAATTTTAGGAATTTCAGGGATTGTTAGATATATTCAAACATTTCCATGTGACTACTGGTGTATTAACACTGAAAAGTTTTACAGAACTTGAAGAAATTTGATTAAGAGTATTCTTACGATTTTATTTTATTACGACATTCTCTGCCAGCGGCAAAAGTTGCCAGAAAAAAAATAAATTAGCCAAAAAGGAGAAAAATGATTAAAAGCGAGCAAACAGAGAGTACAAGCTGTACAACTGGAGAATTTTAAGTAAATAATTGTGTAAATGTAAAAAAATATGCGATAAATAGTACTAAAATGCATTTTTCTCAAAATCAATTTTTTCGTTTGTTTTGAAAATTTCAAAAATGATTACTCAAATTATTACCAATAAATATCTTTGAAACTTGGTACCATTTTTTCTCATAATATTTTCTAGGGCTAAAACAAAGTAATGATTACAATAGGAATATTTTTTTAAATTATGGTTTAGTATTTGTATAACAGTGTTGTAAAATATGGCAAATTTCTTGCATGGGCTCTTCGACTAGCTCTAAAATTTTTATTCATTTATATAAACAAAAGATTTTACTTCATGCCTTATATGCATGCCTAATGATTATTTTAATTTTAAATTTACTTAAATTGGGACTGTAGATTTTCATGTAGAATTTTTTGAAAGTTCCTGAAATTTCTACAAATGTTCTTATAAATTTACCAATTTTTTGAAGATTAAATAATTTATTGTAAGTATTGCATAAACATAGCTTATTTACATATAAACTTAAGTTAAAATGGTATAACTTTTTGTTTTTTATTTAAGTGTAGTGTTTCTTAAAAGAAGGGCTCCGAACGTATTCGTATACCTTAAAATACATCTAAATAGTGAAAACAGAACGAAAGTAGAATTAACATTCATGATCTAAGAAAAGTCTTGAAATATATAACTTCCATTCTTAAAACCCAAAGACAAAATAAATATTTGTAAAATTATTACTTGTAAAGGTGGTAATGAAAAAGATGACGCGATGCCAAAAAATTTAAAGCAAATTTTTTCTATAGTGATATACATTTTAAAGTAAATTAGTGACCTATTTATATATGACGCTGCTGTTTGCTAATTTTATTTAATCTGAAGGCATCATTAAAAATTCCTAAAGTGACATAAAATTATCTGTGTTATATTCTGAAACATTTCTGTTATTTTTAAAATGAAAGCACATTTTTAATAAAATTCTTTAACTTGACTAACCTATGTAAGCCAGAAATTCCAATTAATACCATAACTAATCGACATAAAATATGATACGAAAACTTTCAATATCTCACAAACAATCACTACCTCAACCACTCTCACAAAAATATATTTTAACATTGAAAATTCTTTGATAAAAACAAAAATGAAAATTCTGAGTTGTGGCTTGAGTTTTCAAAGTGAAATGAATTATTGATTGAAGAAGATGGATCTTCTCGCTACACTGTCTCCTTCAGCTGTTAAAACTAAGGTTTTCACAATTGCGTGAATTACTATGGCAAAAACCTTCACTTTCATTCATTCTAATTCCATTAATATATGAGCTGGATGAATAGTCTGCTCATAAAATCAGAATATCTTATATTTTGCGTATAAGTCCATTGTGCATGTTTCGATTCTTATAAAAATAAATGTTTGTGTATTCTATAAGTCATATCCTCACATTTGAATAAAATATCTATTTGCTTTGAGATGTGCATACTGCAATGCTCTATGCATACTACAATCAACAGCTCTTAAATAATTGATTATATATCATTTAGACAAGAAATATGAGAGAATTTCTTGGATCAAGAAATGTAACAGGAGTGTTGAGGCATTAAGTATTTTGAGTAGTTTTTAAAAGCGTCCCTATTCTCACTTTTATCAATAACAAGAATACCTTCAGGGCTCTATAAAATCTGCTTCTTTCTCTGCTAATTCCGACCATTTAATGTATTTATATAATATTATTTCCTAATTGTAGAGACAATTGTCAATAAAAATGTTGAAAAATTCTCATATTTTTTTTTATCATTAAATCAAATATATCCCTTTTTTATACTTTACATTAAAAAAATTATTTTTCTTATAGCAAACACCTTGTGAGTTACCAATTTTAAAACATCTTTTAGAATATTCCATGTCATTGAGTAAGCTTATTATTTTGACATTTCTAGAGTTTCTTAAATGTAGGTACTTAATTATTTATTAAAACGTTGTATTAAATCAAGTTAAATGCAGATTTAAAACACCATTCTTTTTTTCATTCCAGTTAACACTAGAAACATATTCTAGATACAATCAGAATTCTTAGAGATAGAAGTGCATCTGGAGTACTCCTTTCCTTATTTTCATTCACCACCACCGACATATTTTGCATTTTTTCAAATCAGCTTTGTCAAACCAATATCTGCTATGATCAAAAAGTATAAATATAGATTTGAGAGACTTTGATATATTTATATTTTACAATATTCTGGCTGATGTAAATGGCATACAGTAAAACCTGTTTTTGTGCAGGAAATAGGGACCACATAAAAAAACGCACAAAAAGAATATTCGGAAATTTTATAAATTATTGGATATAACAAACTACTTCGTCGAAATACTACAGAATTGTTTTATGCGGTGGAGAGGGACTGCATAAAAAATGTCGCATTTAAAAAGTACGCCAAGTACTTAAGAAATTTATGTGAGAAAGTACTTCCATTACAAAAAAAATAATTAAATTACACATGGAAAAATTTAAAAAACATTTAGTTTCTCATTGTATACCTGAGGAAGTGTTCAAAATGATCATACATAATTCACTGCTACTCATTGTAATCCAAAGCACTCATCTTCCTGTGATGAATAAGTTCAAAATCGCTTTCGTCACTGGAAGATACAATTTCAAGTTATTTTTTTTTGGCACCATAAAGTAAGAGTTAAGTTTTTGCGACGAAGGTTGGTTGGTCAGTTGCTGGTAAATGTCACGATAACCAGATATGCAAGATCGAAACTACTTTTTAAATTTCATACTCCCGTAATTGGTATCTATTTTAAGAAAATGCTTTTTCCACAATTTGTTGGAAAACTGTATCCTTGCATATATTTTATCCACTCTCAAAGAATCCTGTTCTTCTTGTCCGTCTTCATAATCTATCAAATTATTGATAATGTCACTGTCATTGAAGTTTTGTCTTCAATCAAGCGCGGGCTGTAGGCATGTTGAGAGAAAGCAACTGAACGTGCATTGTCGGGAGATTGTTTATAACAAATTATCAGAGCGTCTTGAAGTGTATACATATACATTGCAATGACGTAGCGTACACCTCCGTAACCACCTCCGTATCCGCCTCACGGAAGAGGAGGGGGGGCAGAACTCTTTGGGGCTCAAGGCTTGCCTAACACCAAGTATGCATTTACCCAATTTATAAATTACTAAAAGCAAAATCTGACTTTGCAGGAGGGGGGGGCTAACATTCTCCGTTCGTCATTGGTACATTGATAGGAAATATTACTGTGACGCCAAAGCCGTTGAAGTCCATATACCGCATAAAAAAGATCGCACAAAAATAAAATCACATAAAGAAAGATCGTACAGAAGAAATTGCACAAAAATAAAATCGCATAAAAAAACCGCGCAAAAACAGGCTCTGCTGTATTTTTTTAGCAACTACGATTCACCGTTTTCAATTTAGAGTCACATAACAGTCTTTTTATACGAAAATGTGGTTAGTAAACTAGTCATAATAGTCAAAAATGTCAAAAATTTTTTAAAAAGGCACATAGCAGATATTGGTTCTACAACGACAAAATACATTTTTAATTTTGTAACAGAACTGAGTTCAGTACCTTGAGTAAAATGCTGATAATTTATAACATGTGCATTTAAATGCTAAATTGCTTTGTGAAGCATAGTCCACAGGTTTCTCGAATGTAAATATTTCTTCCGAATTTATTTACCTTCATTTGAATTCATAATTGACCAAGATTTTTATGAAACCATTTGTAGTATTGTTGCTTGAAGTAGATTTTAAAAAAGATTTCCCCATGAAAAGCCTCTGAATACTATATAAAAAGTTAATTTTCTGTTAAAAAAGTTTCTATCTTAAATTCTTAAATTTTCTACACATTTAAATGCTTTTCTACAAGATTTACCTATGTACATTTCATCTTAAGCAAAACGATACAAAAACAAATTTACAATTTTATAATCAAAGTTTTAATCAACAAATACCTATTTGTTGTTAGTAATAAATCAGATTAATTTTCGATTAAAATTTCCATCACTTTAACTATTAATTTAAATATTATATTCGTATTAATTTAACTATTATAATCTTACTTGTAGCCTTATAATTTGGTTAACCTGTTCTTCAACAAAAGCAGTATTAAAGCAGATAATACTACGAGTAAAGAGAGATAACACTACAAATCATTAATTATATCATTAAAGGTTAATCTGGTCTTACTTCTATTTTCAAACGATGTTTGTTTACATAAATATCAGACTGGTTTACATTACATCATAATAACCCATGCTGATGAACTAATTAAACTTATCCGTTGTTAACATTTGCTGAAAAATGTTATTACAGTAGAACGTCGTTTATCCGAATGAATTGGGACCGGACACCGTTCGGATAAGCGATTGTTTGGATAACCGAAAACGATCCATGCAGTATATGAAACAGGACACTATATGAATATTGAAAATCATCACAGGCGGGAAACGTGCTTGAAGATAAACCAAAATAGGTGCAAAATGTCGCAATTTTATCTTTATTGTGGAAAATAATCACCTATATTTCGCTGTACCATTGTACACCTTCGTTTTTTCGCTAAAAGATCTCTGATTCTCTTGAGCAGCAGTAGTTGAGTAGGACAGCACACGGACTGCTGTTCGCACCAAAGCAGAAAACGCGTCAGGATTTCATGGACCCTTGCTACTTTCGTTGTTCTTGTTGTCCTCGTCTTCGTCCGTTTCATCTTCGACAAGGTTGGATTCTTCTTGCACGGGAGTCACAATCTCGTTAGCATTTGACATTTGAAATCCACTGTCTTCTGCATCGCATGCCATCCAGGTTTCTACATCAACAAAACTCAACAAAAGAGCACGTATACACCCCCTCACTTGGAAACAAACTGACCTAATATCCCGAGCAGATGTTTACCATTCACACAACTGTTATTCCCCAAATATCCCTCGCCTTGCGTTTTCTCGTCACTTTTGACCTCATGCGAAACAACTGGTGAGCATTGCACTGTTCGAAAACATATCCGGACTTTGGTCTGGATATTTGACGCTCCGGATTATAAACGTTCGGATAAACGACGTTCTACTGTACTCAAAAAAAAAATTTCCTCATTCATTCCACGTTTTCTTTTTAAATCTTACTATTTTGGGAAAATTTTATTAATTTTAATATTAATTCTTTTAGTTTTAGATTATTTAAACTTAAATTAACTGTTTCGCGAGTGGCAGCCATCAACTAAATTTTAAAAATATCGTAGAAAACACTTTTTTTAAGTATCCATTCACTTCGAAAGTTTCCAGAAATATCTTTGAAATTTCTTTTTTTATCGAAGTTGTTCTTTTCTGGATTTTTTCCCTTTGTGCTTTAACTAATTTACAAAACTATAAATAAAACTGTAGAAAAACTGCATTTCAAAAATAATTTAATCAAATTTTCCAAACGTGTGAAAGGCTGTCGCTGCACTAAAAAGATTTGAGGGGAATTGTTCAGAAATAATGAGAAGAAAGATTCAACACAATCAAAATAATAGTGTCATTAAAATGCGTTTTATTTTCCTAAATCCAATATCTTCGCTTCAATCACCATCATTGTCTTCGAGACTGACAAAGCAAATAAAATTGGAATGAAAGTTTTAAAAAAAGTTTGAAGGTTATGGGATAAGGTTTTCTTATCGGAACTTCGTCATAGTAGAATTAATTCCCTCCCCCCCCCCTCTCTCTCTCTCTTATTTATTTTCGAAAAACAAATTTAATGAAATCGGTGATAGATTTTAAGTCACCTAAGCGCTTAGCAAATATGAATATTAATAGCATTTTTGTAATTGATAACAAAAATGGAAATTTTTAATTATAGAAACTTACGAAAAATGCCTTTTTCAAAGTAATAACAATAATAGAGAAATAAAGGAGTAATTCAATAAAATTGTACAAAACTAATTTGGATTTTAATTAATAAAATATCTCATTAAAATAATTAATTATAAATTATAGGCAAACCAATTTAGGGAATTATATTTTTTGATAAATCTTTGCTGCAGATGTTTTAACAAAATGAATTATTTTCCATTAACTCTATCAAATTATCAGTTGTGAAATAATTATGATTATAAACAGAAAAACCCTTAGCGATGCATTTTCGCATTAAAGTTCTAATATAAGATTAATAATTGATAAATAACGTTAGACTAAACAAAAAAAATTATATGCGATCCTTCTCTGTCTGTTATACTTCATGTTTAAATGTCTGAAAAATTAAAATTAATATCCTATAACAACGTATTATAAATTCAATGAATATGAAATATTAATATAAATATGGATAAGAGTTGGGTATTATGGAGTACCATTTACATTTCAAAAAATAACTCTACCGGTTTTGTATAAAAAAACTCCAAAATCATAATGAATGTATACTATAAATGATATTATAAGGAATTATCACGTGTCAAAAAATAATATTTATTTTGATATTATAAGATCATTTAAAAAAATGTTAAATGGGCGCTATTATGAAATAGTCTGTAATATAGAATAGATAGTTTAAAACATTGGAAAGCTAATTAACACTACTTAAAACACAGCTATTTTTAACTATAAAATCTATGTTTTCAAAATATGTAAATGTCATTTTTCAGTTTCGAATTTATTAACAAAAGTCACAGTCCAGTACAGTTAAGGTGAGCCCACAGAAAACAGCTGAAGCATTGAATCCAAATTTTTCTCGTTGATCTTTGGAGAATTTTCCATTACAGAAGCTACATTCAGCGTTTTTGTTTTATTACTATTTAGTTAATTGCACGAAGTCTTTTACAAATGATACATCAGAATGGAATGGAATATTTAGTATTCCATAATACCCGACACACCATCTTAGAAAACGAACCTTTAAATTGAAGGACAAAACGTTGTCAGCTAAAAGAGACCACAGTATTTCACAACTTACTATTCTTTTATTTTACATTATGCTTAACTTTATTGTTTAAGTCACATATGTACCAGTAGGGTAAAATATTTGAAAACTTACCTGGAAATTTTTTTTTAATTCCTAAAACACACTTTGTTGTGTAGCTAGTGGTATGCCAAGAACTATATATATAGTGGTCAACTCTCAGTGCAATGCATCATGGGAGCCTTTATTCAATAGAGTAATACCCCGACGCGATAGGTGGGACTAAGTGATAACCACGTAATTCGGTGTATAATCTCGCAAATAAATACATGTAAATTTTTTTGTTTGATGCCAGAGACGAAAGAAAATAATAATTTAGGAAAAAAAATGATTAATAAAATCTTAGCTAACACAAATACTAAATCACAAACTGAAGATATTTTGATGTAGAAGGTTTCATAAAATCTAACAAGTAGTCTGCTGGCTCTCAGAGAGTTTTCCTCTCACACAAAATTTCATTGTAGCCTGTTAATTATACTTTTTATTCCTCGTTTAGTTGAAAAAATATGCCTTTCGTTGGAGTTGGTATTTCCTAAAATTTGAAACCGTTTTCAATTAACTTGAGGCCTTCTGTTAAATTCCCAACCATCATTCGATATTCTGATTGAACTGAGTTCATAGACTCAAGTTCCTCAATGTCTTGCTCTTGCTGATGTATTTCTACGAGCTCATCCATTGTCAGCCCCTGATTATGGGGATTTAGCAGTTCTTGAACGTCATCACTGTCCACTTCTAAATTTGTTTGTGCCTGGCAAGATCGACAACTTCCTCAATCACCTTAACAATTTCATCAGGCACTAGCACTGATGTTATCTGAGCTTCAGTGATGAGAAAAAAAAGAAAGGAGAAAAAAAGGCGAATCGACGAGATTTGTGAAAATTGCGCAACTCTCCGGAATTGCGTAAATCTAGGTAATATTGTATGTACTTCAAAATTTTCCCACGCACTAGCAACTACAAACAGAGCCAAAACCTTGGTATTCCAAATAACCCGACTATTCCATTTTACTCAACTCTCATCAACAAAGCTTGATGACTCATGGCTATATTCCTCCTGGTTTTAATAATGCGTGGGTTACTTTTTAACCCATGCCCGTAACTTCAACTATTTTTTAATCGTTTTCTTTGATTGTTGCAGGCCAGTAATTTAACTGTCTTCATATGCGGAAGCGTATAGCCTTTGACTTCGTTAGCAAATTCACTCATACGTGTTGCAAAAATTATCAATTGTACAATGATTCAGTATTATTCATCGGATAAATTAACTTTGCCAGCAAATTAATACTCAATGCTACTCTATACTACTGAAAATTTATTTCACACAACTGTTTTGGTCAATAGTGTACATATAGCTCTATTTGTTATTGATCATTATTTGTTTTTACTATATCAGATTCACTCTTGTGTTTAGCTATTTTGTTTATTAAAAATTGTTATTCTCACAACGTTCGTTCCACTTCCTCCAATTAAGTTCGACTGTCCAAAACATACCATTTCTGGTATATTTTGGAAATATATAAAAAAAACTGAAGGGAATTTAAGTTAACAGTTCAAAATAAGAGTATAATGGCATTTTTGGTCTTAATCAAAAAAATAATTCAATGTTTTGAATTGCTTTACTTAATAAAGATAATAAGCCTAAATAATCAATATTCATTTCTTTTTCAGTCATAGATATACCAGAATTCAAATGAATTTAAAGTTTAAGTTGGCTTCTAAGTTTGAGAAATTCTGGTAGACATATTAATAACTCTTTATAGGGCTCTAAATTAATTATACTTTCAACTGTAACTTTATGTTTATTTCCCGAAATACCTTACGTGAATATGCAAAAATCTGAAATTTGAAGCTTATTCTACTTTGTTATGGGCTAATGCTAAGGAAAACACTTTTATTTTTGTGATGGAATATCGTCATTTATCAACGTAGTGATGTGGAATAATGAATTATTTAGACTTTCTGTAATTTTCTTACTTCATTAGTTCTTAGTTGCAGTTAAATTTTTCTTCTTACTTTTGAAACATGAATAATTATTATTTTGATTTACTTCAAATAGAGATTTAATTTTGGTATACTTCTCAAAATGAGAGTTGGAACTATTCAATTAGTTAAATAGAAAAATAACCATTCATCTCTTAGTTTCTTCTAGGTGAATGTCTGCCTAATTAAGAAGTTTGTAAGTTAATTAAATTAAGGTCAAGAATCATTTTACTAACAACACTTAGCGGAATACTAAGTTTCATTCACAAGAAAGAAAAATCACTCTACGTATGTAACAGACCAATTTGGTTCACTAAAAAATAAAACTAAATTTCAGTAATGATTAAATGAAGAAACGTCTTACTTCTCGTAACTTTCTTACTCTTCATTCCGAGGAAGTATCTAGAAAAACTCTCAGCTGTTCTGTTACTGCATTACATAATCTTCATAGTATACAGTTCGAATTAATTGAGACAAACATGATTTTCTTGTTTAAGTTGGTATACGATTACCAGTGATGCCTCAAACCATTTCAAACCAGTTATACATGCCCAGAAGTAGTGTGACGAGTCACCCTGATTATAGTTTACTTGTTTTACATCTTTTAGTGTATCAGTAGTTCAATTGTGAACCTTTCAATGTGGCAGCTTGTGGTTAAAATTTTGCTTTCCGTGTAACACATGTTACTTTTGCTTATTTAAAGATGGATATTACTTCGCTGAGTCCTTCTTTAACGAACAAATTTTTATAACTGTGAGAGATATAGCTACAGCTGTTGGTGTGGTAAAATCAAGCGTTTCAAAACTTTTAAGAGCATTTCAAGATTCCGAATCATCGTATCCAAAAAGAGAAGAAAAACATTGGAGCAAACAGAAAAATACTTCAAGAAGTGTTAAAACTCTAATGAAAAATATCAAAATAAATTCAAGAAAGACAAGTACAGACCTTCAAACAGATTTAATGGATTATGGTGTTGAAATGAGCGCCTCAACTGTACGGAAATGGTTTCAGGAAATTAGCCATAAGGCAACAAGATCGAGGGAAAAACGAATTTCTAATTCAGAAAATGAGGAAAAAAACGTTTAGCATGGGCCAAAAAAAAATACCGATCATCGGCTGGAAGAGGATGATTTTCAGTTATGAAGCACATTCATTTGTGCAGGGATACAAATCAAGTGTAGTTAGACGAAGAAAAGGAAAAACTGCTACAAGATCATATTCAAAAAATTGTAAAACACCCTTTTAATCAGATTTGTGTGTGTTTGGGTTATTTTTCGCAATAAATAAAGCTTAGTTCTTTCTAAAAGTATCATGAATTCCTTCAAATACTTAGAAATATTACACAGTAGAATTGTTCCATTCATGTAAACGTTTAACTGAACATTTCAACATAACTTGGCTCCTTGTCACAATTTGAAATTGGTCTAGACTTTTATGCGGGAAAATAAAATAAAAGTGGACCTAATCCTATCGAAAACTTATGGCACAGTCTCAAAAATAGTTAAGCTACTATAAATTGCACGACAAGAGAACAAGTGATAAAAGTACCATACAATTGTAGTTCCACGATGATGAAGACAAAAACATGTGCACTACTTTTGTGGAATTAATGTCAAGACATATTGAAGAGGTCATTTCTGCTAAAAGAGGATATAGTTCGTATTAATATAGAGATTCTTCAGTCTACTTAAAATATGTAGTGATTAAAAGCTAATGTGTCTTAGAAAAAATAGTTTATTTTTCCTTTGTCTCTATTAATTTGAACAGTATAATACTTATACTTTTTATATTAGCTGACTTACTAGTATAATCAAACAATTATTAATGCTCGTTAAACAGACATGCAGCTTAAAACTAAGCATACTGAGCAAAATAATACTGAGAGAAATTTCCTCTAACTTTATTTTTCTTAAAATCTAGTCTTGAGTTAAAAATTCAAATAAAAGAGACGAATATATTAAAATTTAATTTGCCTATTGTTAAATTTATCAGTTTATCAAACCACCTCGAACGATTAGATAAAAACGTATATTGCATATATTTCCATAAATTCTTTCGTAAGTTATAAAAATAATAATTTTCTATAAATATTCTATAACAAAAAAGCAAACACTAAAGAGGATCCAATCGAATTAAAAGAAATTGAATATTTTATCTATAAGAAATGCAGCTATAAAAGCACAAAAAATACTAATGCTTTGCCAACCTCTGCGTCTTATGTAACCTCTTATGCGACTGGCAATTGCATTGTTCAATTGGAGTTGCAATATTGAGATAAAAATGGACCCTCTTAAGGGATTCCAAAATCTTCATTTTCGAATTCTGATCCAAGGACAATCGGAAACGCATGTTAATCAGTCTTCAAACGTGCTGACGTGTCGAAACTCACCTCGATAGATTACCATGCTGCAAGGTTATCATGGATTATAATCAAAGGAATCCTGTTAACAAATGAAATGAGCTTCATACCATAACTTCTTGTTGTTGGACTGTGTGGGAGACGACTGTCAGGTTAATATTCCCTTACTGTTCTGAACATCTACAGACGCATATTCGCTGGTCATAGAGGCTCAGTTAGAAGCGCGAATAATCACGGAAAAGACAATTCCCCAGTCCGTGAGATTCCAAGTCATACTCGTCCAGCCCCACTCGAAACGTAAAGGGTAGTATGGAACGGTGATATGCAGTCGATGCAGTGACCTCCAAGACTTAAGCCCTCTTCCCTAAATCACCTTTTTATACTGTCATTATACTATTAGGTACCACATCAGTACCACAAGCATCGATCGGATGATCAGTTAGTCCTCGCTTTCTGTTATCGTTCTAGTATAGACGCGACCTTTTTGATGCTTGTACAACGCTACGTTTCATATATTCTGACTAGCAACGTATTATCGAATGGTATCATCCCAAATTCCAAGAAATCCTGATTTTTGACCGCCCTACTTTCTTTGGTGTAATTTTATGTCCACTCTCAAATAGTAAGATCTGCTTACACTGTTCACTTAAATCCGTCTGCGAGACATTATTGCAGTTTACTTAAATCAACGTTATCTTATTCGTTCAGAAATTTTGCATTACGTAGCATTGTAGTATTCTTTGTTTTGTACACCATTTGAATTATGTATATTGATAACAAGAGAGAGATCACGCGGGTCACAAAATCACACCAGGCTAACGAAATCTTTAATTCTGGAAAAACTGTTTGTTTGTTACTAATGACCTTTCAGGATCTTTTTATATATATATATATGACAGTCTTCATTAAACTAAAATATATTTGTCACATCTCTCTCTCTATTTTTGAGACTGGCAAACGTTTTCTTTTACAATCTTATGGTACTTGAGATGACTGAGTTCCCCGCATGACCACTTTTGTTGAAAAATATTTTTTATGAATAGTTTACATTTTCCCCTGCTAACGACTTCTTGTTTTTGATTGCTGTGTTGTACGACTCATTATGGTTTATAAATGTAAATAAAAATGAAAAAGAAACGGGCATCTGCAATCTCTATGGAATGAAGCTTAAACCAACCAAGTATAAGAAAAACTGAGGAAATAATGCATAGGAATCATGATGGCAAAAGTAAATTTGAGAAAATCTTTGATCATGAAACGTATCAATTGAATGGAAGATTTTCAAATGCTACTTAAAGAACTCCATCAAAAAAGCCACAAGTGTTCCACAAGACACACTGCGCCCTGTCAAAAAGAAACAAGCAAGAAAAAGTTCACAACATTCTATTTGTCGATTGTCGATAATAAAATTACAATAACTTGAACAAAATGTGATAACTTTGTCTGCAAATATCATCCATGTAATGATAGCGAAGAGTACATGAGATATGTGTCTTTTATGAAAGTCACACACATTTGAAACATTTTAGCTCAGTTTAATGGATTTTTGCTCAAATTATCAAAGAAAAATTGAAAATTCCTTAAAAGTAGGGAAGTATATCTTCTTTAAATAAAATTATACACTGGAATTACGATTTTCATTGTATAATAAACATAATTATAAAAAACCAATTGGTCACGACTCCGTCACCTTACGTGGCCACAAATGTTAATATCGAGTGAGTGACTACTCCCGGGATAAAATTAACTACTTGTAAATACACACACACATGTAGATGAATAACTATCTTTCCAAAAATGCTCTAAATCGTTTCAAACAGAAACACTCAAAATGTATAACAGTTATATTAGATCAACATATATGCAAAATGTGTTACAATATCAAATCAATCATTTCTTTCTTTCTTTTTAGAAGCAAGTCTTGAAATGAATACACGGGGGGGGATATATATAAACATATGAATAAATCACTAAGTAATACCTAATAGTAGGTTGCTTAGATTTTCTACCAATCTATTTTATATAAGAATATTTTTACATTGATACAAAAAAGCATATATTTATGGATGCATCTTATGTTATTTACTTTTCCAGTAAAAAGATTATCGGAAATATTTGTGTTCTCTTATTTATATCTCACAGAAAATCTTTCTCTCCGTAGACAATGCTTATGCTAGCAAATAATCTTATTTCTAGATAAATGCTTATCATTCTTAGAATGTATTCTAATAATATGTTTAGAGTTGTTATAGTTTATCGCTTGATAAAATAGTTGTGTGTCTTAATATATGTAATACATTTTACATTACTCTTGATTTTTTAGTCATTTATCCAAAACATACCAGATTATAATGCAAACAAACATGAAAAAAATTATCCCTCTCTAAAAATAGGCCCAAATTTTATTATTAAAATATACTGTACAACAAAAATGACGCACCAAGAATGAGTTGTCCGATAGAAACAAAAATTCGTGGGTAGAAAAATTATAAACAGAATAAAAAATTATTACAATTGCAGAAAAATTTAATGATTTATTTGTTAGTTAGATAGTTACAAAGTAACGAGCTCAATAAAGTGTTTGACCCACCTCTAGCCTAGATGCAAGCTGCCAGAAGAAGTAGCATAGAGTGATAAAGCACCTTGATAGTCTCCTGTGGAACTTCTTGCCAAAATTGCTCCAATTGTCGGACCAGGTCATCAACATTCTCTGGTAGATGTTGTTGTCTTCCCATCATACCCCAGACATGCTCAATTGGAGAAAGATCTGGCAATCTGGCTGGTCAAGAAAGTGCTTTACAAGCTGTAAGTTAGTTCACATCAATATGTGCCATATTTGGTCAGGCATTATTTTGCTGTAAAATAAGACCAGAGTACTGAAAAAGGAACAGTAGCAAAACAGTTTTCAGAATGTCGTCGGCGTACTGCTGTGCTGTTAGTGTGCCTCTAATGACGACCAAAGGGTCCACCTGTCAAAATAAATGGCACCTCAGACCTAGTTGAGGGTCCATGTGGCATGCAATAGTGAAAGCACGATCGGCATGATGCCCTGGGCCTCTCCAGAAGCGTCATCCATGAACGTCAGGACTCAGTTGAAAGCGGGTTCGTCGTTTAACACTATATGTCCACAGTTAGTATGATTCCAACCTGATCGAGCCAAGCACTTTTGTAATCAGGATCGACAGAATGCATGCCTGAGTGACGGGTAGCGTAGTGGCCGGTACGAACGTAAATTTTGCTCTATCAGCTGTCTGTAAATGGTCATGTTAGACATTCTTGTGCGGGTTACACACCTGATGGTTGATAACGATGAATCAGGCACTGTGATAGCTGATCTGACAATCAATCTGTCTTCCCGATCTGCTGCTACCATGATGCCTAAATCTGCGATTGTCCACCCATTCTTGCCAGCATCTTCTAATAGCCGCATCACTTCGACCCATATTACGAACGATTCTCCGATTAGCCCAACCTGCCTCTTTCAATCCAATGATACGACCTCTTTCAAACTCTGAGAGTTGCTCGTAATGAGCTTGAATCCTACGGTGAGGCATTTTTTCAGTCGTTGAAAAGTATCCTAAATCGCAGTGCAACAGAGATTTTGACCATCAGATTGGGAATCGTTTCTTATACACACCTTCTGAGTGCAAGATTCTGATGCGTTGTAGATCCTGCTTTTCATTCATTGGACATTAAATTTTAATCATTTTCATGTTCGGTTTCTTTGCATACGAATTTTTATTACATTCGGACAACAACTCCTTCTTAGTGAGTCAGTTTTTTTTTGTTTTTTTTTGGTGATTCAGAGTGTATATAACATTTTATTGTAATTTAAAATTATTGTAGGATTGAGAAGAAATAAGTAATTTACAAACATTGTTGATGAGTAGAAGCTAATTGCATTGAATGTGTCTTATAATCATTGATAAAATTAATGAATTTTTATTATTATTCATAAAAAAAAATGTACTGTGAATTTTTAAACTCTTAAGAATGCACAAAATTATTTAAATATTATTCTTGGTAAAGTATAATATCGAAATATGAGTTGCAAGAGAGAAAAGGGTAAATTATGTGTGAACTTGAAATAAATGTTCCTTCCACCTCTAAACAGAAGTTGAGCCTAGGTAAGAGAATTTTCCATGTATGGGAAGACATTCACGGCTCACTGCTTAAAAACATTTTGAACTCTTGAAACTGAACGAAAAGCTGAATTGGAAAAAGTACTGTCAGCAATTGGATAGTTAAAGAACAGCACTCCTTAAAAAGAGGCCGACGATGCTCAATCGGAAGGCCGTCGTACAGCTTCATAACAATTCTAAGACACATGCTGCTTTGGGGACCCGTCAAAAACTTTAAAGCTAGGCTGTGAAATTCTGTCGCATCCACTGTACTCCCGAACTTAGCACCTTCCGATTGTTACTTGTTTCCATCCAAGCAAAACTTTTTGTTGGGCGAAAAATTCAAAAAACGGAGAAGATATCAGACAAGCACTGGCTTAGAAGATATTTGATAAACAAATTTTTCGCCTGTAAGGATAAGGCATTTTTAAAAAATAAGATATAAAAATATTTACGCTGATAAAGAAAGCAAATCACGCTGACACGAAGTCATAAATAGTTATGTCAATTATGTTATTCAATAAAGTTTATTCAAATTTTGAAAAATGTATGACTGTTTTATTCTAAAAACAAACAAAACATCCCAGGAGACCTAATATACACTGTGCGTCAAATATGTTTTAAGAATGGGTATATAAAAAGAAATGGAAAAAATAAACTAACTCCAATGGTAATTCCTGTCTATGGTTTGCAGCCCCTGGATCCCGGGATCCCGGTGGTTTTTTCAAATCCCGGGATTTAATTTTTATTTGAATTGCATTACGAATTTTTTTTCAAAGTATTGTGAATCTGGTATTACATTTAATGTATCTTATTTACTTATTTTGTACTGTATACGTTGAATGTCAGTTTTCTTATGAGTGGAACCTTGAAGGGTTCGCGGCGGATGTGTATGTTAAACCGTGAAATTTGATACGTTTTCTCCTATTTTTTTTCTATAATTTTCTCCCCAGAAAACGGACATTTCTCCCATCCACATGATGTCCGGTGTCAGCTAACTTGAAGGGGACATAGGCAATTACAATTTTTGGAAGATATCTAGCTACAGGAGATGTTTTATTTTACTCTTGATTGAAGTTACTTGAGGTCCAAAAATTTTTGTGATCTCTACCATCAACAGACTCGTTTTCGAATAAATTGGCCTGCTGAAGTTAGCTCAGATCAATCTCTTACATTTAGCTCGTATGAAACAGCAACAAATAATTATGTTTTTAATTTTGAATTATGATGTATTTTTTAAGATACAAATTAATATACAAATACTGTAGTACCTCCTGTAAGATACACTTTGAATAAGGCACAATTAATGTGGCTCTGAATATGAACCTTGTGTATTTATCTCTCATTTAGGGAAATTCTATTTAAGTTAGGGTTTTCAACCCTGGGATCCCGGTGTTTCTTCAAATCCCGGGAATTAATTTTTGTTTAAGGTATCCGAACACGTTCGGAGTACTTTTTAACAAAATAGCATACTAAAACATTATAAATGCTCTTTTAGGACTCAATACCAATAAATATTACTATTTAACTATCAAAATTTAAAATAAATTACTTGAATTTTACAAAAATCACAATTATAAGTGAAATTTTAGCAATATTTTTGAAAAACTTCAAAGCAGTTAGAGAAAAAAGTAATAAGCATATATTAGTAAAAATATTACTAAAACAAATTAGATGCATTTATCTACAAAATGTACTAAAATTTTAATTTTTTATTAAAATTTGAGCATTTTAGAGCTGATTGAGTAAACATTATAAGAAATGTTACATTTTTTTTATGAGACAATTATTTCAATAACAAGCCATAACTCAAAAAGTGTTCATACAATAAAAAATATTTCAGTACATTCTTTAGAAAATAACATAAATATCAGGTTCAAAAAGTTTTATAGAAATATATTCGTAATATTTTGAGTTAACCGACTCACCTGATAGGTTTTGAGGAATTTAAATGCCCACTTCTGGTAGATCAAAAACCCACTTTCGGTTTTTTTTAATTTATAAAATTGATTGTAACTTGGCCTCTAGGTAGTGTAGAAACAAAACAAAGTACGTTTTGTAAAGTTAAAAGATAGCTCTATTCAATAAAATAAAAAATAAAATATCTGTCTTGACTGAATTTGGTCATTTTCAACGTGTTCGGATACCTTAAATTATGTTTTGAAAATTTTTTCTCATTAAAAATTATATAGAGAGCTTCCACTTTCAAAACGAGACATTGCGCAACATTCAATGCTATTGCCCAGTAATAAAAAAATGTGGCTCATTTGTCAGATATGTTTGTAATAAATTTTGATTTTTCTTTTCCCAATCATAAATCGGGAATCATTTTTCTGAATTATCAATTTAAGTCATTATAAAAGATGTGTTTTTTTTTTTAGATTTTTCTCTCTATTTTTTATATATCAAGAGAAAACTTGAGAGTAATATTATTTTGCTGCTGTAAGTATATTCTTATAAGCTGTTTAAGCTGCTATTGCTGTTCGGAGCATCGAAAATGCATTTCTTAAAAATTATTTCTGAATATTTAAAGTTTGTGAATTAACTCATTTATAGTGAGTTATTCAATGTTTCATTCATTTTTAATATACAGAGAGATAAATTTAGTAAAATATTGTTTTGTTATCATTATAAATATATTTTCAAATTAGATTGTATGTATTAATATTTAAATGTTGTTAAAAATATTTCGAAAGGATATTTTTTGAGGAAGCTAAAAGACAGAATTTTATTGGACCGTGAAATATACAATGTATTTAATATTATTATTTAAAAAATTGAAGTCTGTTTTTTGAGTACTTTTATTAGAGTTAATTTTAGTGTTATTATGATTAATTTCTAGTGTTATAAAGTAACAAGATTTTAAAAAAAGGGAAAGTATATATTTTTTCTATTGGAGTTGTATTAGTAGAAAAATGTATTAGATTAAAATTTATGTAAATCCATTCTATCATTTGTACGTGCTGTGTACAGGAATATGGGAGCTTGTCGAAAAAATGGTTCAGTCCAGACTCCATAATATTAATTTTGAAAAATCTACTTCATTAGAATGTCTTACCAAATACCTTTACTATATCGAAGAATGTACTGAGTATTGTTTTGATATTCGCTGGAACCTTCCTTGGTTTTTGTGGCTTGTAGTGAATTTTGTGACTTCGTCACTTTGTTTCTGAATCATAGGGGAAACACCAGGATTCAACACCTGTTACAATGAACTTCAAAAAGGTTGAATTGCTGTTAGCGACTGAAATGATATCCTTGCATTATGACAGTGTTTCTCAAACTTTCAATATTTGCAACCCAATTTTCAGTCATAATTTTCATCACGCCCTCCTCATACAACAGTTATGTATTGAATACAATAATAATGTACTTCGAAGCTAAAGGTAAAATGTGATTATATTTATAAACTGCACAACTTATGAAGATAAGCATTATATTTTGTATATAATTTTGAATATGACAAGAGCCCATGGAAATCACTGGTAATTACTAAACTTGTTTATAATTTAGTATTGATAAATTAATTATCAAATTCTTTTTGCCGTTCTTATATATTTACTAGCCGTTACCCACCGCTTCACTGGGAATTTCACGATGTTTTATAAATATAAACTGTTTATATACACTGGTGTCCAAAAGTTAAGCATAATTGATAATTATGTGAATAAAGAAGGAACTGTAAATCAGAATGGCAGGAAAAGTGATATGCGAGTGTAAAATGGTTATAAAATAAGGAAACAAATCAAAAGAAGGATAATAATTAATTTTATTATCCAAAGTAGCAGTTTGAAAGAAAACTGAGCATAGCAAGGATTCACACTTTAAAGAAAAAATGAAAGAAAACATTAAATAAAATACTGATGCTGCAGTTTAATAAGGCGTGTGGTCACCTCTGACAGCCAGGCACGCTGCACAGCGATTTACCATACTTGCTATGAGAACATGAATGAGTTGTGGGCTCAAACGGTTCCAAGCTTCTTAGAGAGCTCTTTTCAGTTCTGTAACGGAGCTTGGTGGGTGCGAAAGGACTGCAATTGGTCTCCCGAGCATATCCCATGCATGCTTGATAGGATTTAAATCAGGGGAGTTCACAGGCCACGACATGCGCTGGATGTTTTCCATTTCAAGGAAGTCATCAATCAGCACCGCTCGGTGACATGGCGCAGTATCACACATGAATATGAAGTCAGGACCGACAGCACCTCGAAACATGCGAACATAAGGCTCAAGTACTTCGTCTCCGTATATTTGAGCAGTCAAAGACCCGTGTCAAAGAAATGGAGGTTTGTGCGGCCGTCCATCTTGATGCCTGCACATACCATTACTCCCCTTGATCGAAAATGTCTTTCCGTTATGTTTTTTTTGTTCAAAATGTGTTCCACGTTCTCTTCATATCGTTACCCGCAGAGAATCGCTACTCAGACTAAACCGGAACTCGTCACTGAACATCCCATTGACCCACACTCCAATGTTGATGTTTCAAACCCCAGTTCAAACGAGCGCGTTTATTCGCAGACTTGAGGGGAATGCAAAATGCTGGTCCTCTGGCATACAGGCCAGCATGATTGAGTCTCCTGTAAACAGTTTGTCTCTAAATTCGTATTCCTGTGGCGACTGTGAGCGCCGAACCCAGTGCTCTGGCAGTACTGCCCTCTGACATCGCGCACTTATTACCAGATATCGGTCTTGGCGAGGGTTGCGACTCTTGGTAGACCTGATACTGGTGTTCGGGTAATATCTCTCGTTCTTTGAAACCTCTGCCACAGTCTTGAGATCACAGACTAATCCACATTCAGAATTCGAGACACTTCGGTTGGAGATCGTGAGAATTCCAGCATTCCAACAATTTTTCCTTTCGTAAACATGTCCAATTGTTGTCTTTGTGCCATCCTTCACCTTGTTTGATTGTTAACAACGTTCCTTCGCACAGAAGTTGCACGAAACTTGTCTGAACTGCCTATGCTGCGTGAATCGGTTTTTCCGCGTTCCGACATGCGCCGGTGTTTCGCGCAGGACGTAGTCGACTGAAAAGTTTTGCATAACCCAATGTTTCTTCTTCACCCAATTAATAATAATAATAATAATATATATATATATATATATATTATTCATATCTATTCCCTAGCATTAAGAATTCGGTTATATTGAAAAATATAACTATACCTGTAACTCTCGACTCTTGATACAAAAAAGGACAGGACTTCTAATTTACATTTTCGTAAAATCTCTAAAATTGAAGTGTAGAATGATGTTTGCACTTTCGCAAACCTATAACCAAGTGGACTTCCGCAAAAGGAAACCTTTATGACAATCCTTGAGCCTCCTCAAGGCCACTTGGGGTCTGTTTTTACAAAAGCCATTTTGTAGCGAATCTCTACACTATGAAAGGAATCTGGCTACCAAATTTCAAAATTGTGAGCCTAATAAATTAAAGAGAGGAAATAAATTATCTATAAGGCCCCTTGAGCCCTGCAACACCAACTGGGGTTGATTTTCACAAAACACATAATACAGCGGACCTTTACTCCATGAAATTATTCTGCTTATCTATTTTCAAGACTGTACTTCCAGTAGTTTAAAAATGAAAATAATTATCTATAATGCTCCCCCCGTAACACCACTTGGGAGTCGATTTCAACGAACCTCATTTTGTAACTGATCTCTACCCTATAAGAGGAATATGTTTACCAAATTTCAAGACTGTACGTCCAATAGTTTAAAAATCGGAATTTATAACGCCCTTTAACCCCCTCCCCACTCCCGCAACACCCCTTGGGGTTAATTTTCCTAAAATCCATTTTGTAGCGGATATTTATTCCATGAAAGAAACATGCCTTCCAATTTTCAAGCAGGTAGGTCTAATAGTTTAAAAACGGAAATATTTATCTGTTACGCCCCTTAATCCCGTGCAACGCCACTTCAGGGTCGATTTTCTTCAAACTAATTTTGTAGCGGATCTCTACTCTAGGAAAGGAATCTGCTTAACAAATTTCAAGATTGTACGTAGAGTAGTTTAAAAATGGAAATAATTATCTAGTATAACGCTCCTTAAGCCCTGCTATGCTACTTGGGATCTATTTTCAAGCGAAACTCATTTTGTAGCGTATATCTAACCTATGAGAGGAGTTTACTTATCAATTTTCAAGACTATGCGTCTAATAATTTAAAAATCGGAATATTTATTTACATCTCCACTTAACCCGCCGCAATACCTCTTGCGGGTCAATTTTCCCAAAACCCATTTTGTAGCAGATATTTACCCCATGAAAGAAGCATGCTTACCAATTTTCAAGCGTGTAGGTCAAGTATTTTAAAAGCAGAAATACTTATCTATAACGACCCTTAATCCCGCGCAACGCCACTTGAGGGGCTATTTTCACAAAACCCATCTTTGTAGCTGATCTCTACTCTATGAAAGGAATCTATTTATCAAAATTAAAGAATGTGCGTCTAATAGTTTAAAAATGGAAATAACTATCTATAGCGCCCCTGTGCAACGCCACTTGGGGATCGATTTTCACCAAACTCATTTTGTAGCGGATCTCTGTTCTATGAAAGAAATCTGCTTACCCAATTTCACATTTGTACGTCGAATAGTTTACAAATGGAATAAATTATTTATAACGCGTTTCGAATTTCGCAAAAATCCGTTCTTAGCGGATCTCTACTCCATGGAAGGAACATGTCTACCAAATTTCAAGTTTTTAGTTTGAACAGTTCTGGAAATATCGTCATTAGACTGTCAATAAGTCACTTTTCTCCTTTATAATATATACAGGGTGTCCAGCCTTCATGTGACCCAATAGCTAATTCCCGAACCGTTCGGTTTAGATATGCACTTCCAATTTGAAAAATGTTTTTAAAAAATGTAAGGAATGTTTTTACGTGCTTTTCGAACCAAAAAAACCCATTTAGAAAAAATTACAAAAATTAATTTTTTATACGGTCCCCAGGTCCTATCACTTATATTTAGAAAAAGATGCAGTACACAAAAACAAAGTAAACACAAAAAGTTTCATTTTATTACCATAAAAACTGGCCGAGTTATGGAACTTTGAAAATCATACTTTATATGCATTTTCTAGGCTATTTTCAAGAAGCTAGTAAGGAGCTGTCTCCAAAGTGAAATTAGTTAGAACTCTGCTAGGAAACTTTCGCTCTTGCACGTCAATCTTGTGTAAATAATTTTTAAATTTAAAAGCATGCGTTCATAATACAATAATTGAGTACTTATGAAATAAAATTTATTCTGTGTATGTGTAAAACGTAGAAAAAATAAAATATTTTGGACGAAGAAAACATTTCAATAGGAGTTCCAAAAAATAGTCTTATATGCTACGGCTTCGGTCTGATTTGCTGCGTTTTTGATGATCATGACGAACGTTAAAAATCTGTTGTGTAGTCGCTTGCAATTGCATACAGTCGTATTCTAATATTACGAATTATAGTAGGGGAGAACGAGATGTATACAAATGAAGAAACTGCGAAATGGTACTGTTTTATGGGCAGTGTAATCGAAATAAGAGACAGGTGGCAAGACTTTATGCCATTTAATTTCCCACTCGAAGACATCCAACTCATTGCACAATTGCCCGTGCTGTTCAGCGCTTTTATAAAACTGGGAGTTGCAATAGACGTATTACCTGTCTCGTGCCTTCACCATTATTTAAGTTAATTTGGTGATTCTGATATAATAAAACCCCTGATTCATGATTGGCGCATCATTCCCCATTATGCTATAATTTAAACGGCAAATCCTGTATTATTTTGCTGCTATTTGTTAAAACAAGGTATTTTTTAATCTTTTCAGTACAAGTTGTATTTCTTTAATTTAATTTTTATTGTTTGCCATACCGCAATACAAATTGTCTATCTATGATGTTTATTACGATGTTTTAATTTTTCTATGATTTTTTTCCGCTCTTTCTGTAGATAGTGAATTACTGTGCTCTAAACTCACTTTATATACGACCCCCTTTTCTGAGCAACTCAGATGCTTCAAATTTATGTAGGTATAACTCGGCCAGTTTTTGTCATAATAAAATGAAACTTTTTGTGTTTACTTTGTTTTTGTGTACTGCATCTTTTTCTAAATATAAGTGATAGGACCTGGGGACCGTATAAAAAATAAATTTTTGTAATTTTTTTGTAAATGGGTCTTTTGGTTCGAAAAGCACGTAAAAACATTCCTTACATTTTTTAAAAACATTTTTAAATTAGAAGTGCATATCTAAGCCGAACGGTTCGGGAATTGGCTATTGGGTCACATTAAGGCTGGACACCCTGTATATAGATGAGTATCGTATATCAGTGTGATTATGTATTTTATTTTTTACTATGACAGAATGTATTTTGTGTTGCTTCCTTTCTGTAAATTGATAAGTACTTTAAATGTTTAGTCCTGACTTTCGCTCCCCACGTAGTGTTATCACGCCTCCCCCAAGGGGGCACATTTTCAGAAACGCTGCACTATGCACTTCTCATTGTTTTAGAAAAGGGGGTTAAAGTTTGTGGGAAAATTTATCACACTCTTTCGTTTTGCTCAAATTTTCATGCAAAATGCTTCGAATTGTTTCTTTGTTGGTGTCTCAGTGACGCACAGTGATCATTTGCTACAAAATTTCGTACTTTCTAAATAATTTGAGAAGGGAGTGTTCTTAAATGAAATTGATTTTCCACTATGTTGATCATCTACCGCATTTCTGCCATCGAAAACACGCCTGTACCACACAAAAACATTTGATCTACTTAAACAACAGTCACCGTAAACTCGTATCGCAGTATATTTCCAAATCACTTCTAATAAGTTTTGCGTTGAATTTAGTCACAGCTCTTTTCTCCATCTTAAAAAATCAGCATGAAAAATTCACTTTCTCTCTCTGTCTCTCTCTCTTTCTCTCTCTCTCTTTCTCTCTTTCCTTCTCTCTTTCTCTTTCTCTCTCTTTATTCCTCCCGTCCTCTCTCTATCTGCCATTAACGCTCGTCTTCTCTCAGCTACTTAACTAAATGTGCACAACTTGGCAGAGTGTCAGCAGACCATGGACATTCAGACACACGAGTATTAACACTCATGGTGCCATTAGAACCTGCGCTCTAGAACAAGTCTTAAAACTTATTTGTGTTACGTATTCTTCTTATGAAGTTTTAAGAAATGGCTTTAAAAAACATATATATTTGCTCAACAAATAGGAGAAAAATGATCTATCAAACAGAAATTATTTTGTTTCCATAAGCATGTTCAAAATTCAGATTGCTTATGATATACTGGGACTAACAAAGCAGTATTTTGTTCCATTTCAAAACATTTCAAATTATTACCAGGATTCTATTTTCTCAAATTCTCCGCATTTATCACTCACAAAAAAAAATTAGTGCAATAAATAGGCAAATATAATTACTTTGGAATACTAAACTTCTAGGAACCAGTTCAGTATCTACAATGTAGCACATTTTATGCATTTTTCGCGCAATGTATGATAATTTCACATACACGAGTTGAATTTTACATTTTATGTACCATTTTCATAACTTATTTGAATGAAAATAGGAAAAATATCAATCAGACGAACTATTTAATAATCCAGCTAAAGTAGGTTGAGGAGACTTAATAAATAAATTAATGTACTTATGATACGTTTTTAATGTATATCACTAACGTATTAATAAATACTTTACAACTAACGACGCATTTAAGTATAAAATATCTTTCCTGTTCTAATGCTGATGGAATACATATTTCATAGTCCATGAAACGTTAAAAAAGCGAATAAATGCAATTATAATAGTTAACAGTAAACTAAATGTTCTCTTTCTTTTTAAATTCTTCAATTCTAACAACATGTGAAAATTCATCAGACGCTTCCAGGCAAAGATTACGAAGATAATACTAGTTAAGCACTCTGCTCATTATTTTGTAACTGAAATTTTCCAAATCCGTAAATGATCTTTGTATGTATATATATAATATGGTTTTTAAAAGATAGTAGTATTGTGTCTATTATTTAAGGAATTATGTTCGTGTGCGTATTATATTTATATCAAAAAATGATATAAGTATTTACATCAAAAAATATATGTCAATGAACCACAACAAGAAATATTTGGGCTCTACCACCTCGGTTAGCACAAATCCATTTCATCATAACTAATAAAGTAGTTCACAAATAAAATACTATATAAAAAATTTTAAAATATTTTTTTCCAAATAATGTATATGAAGAGGATTTTATTTATTTTCATAACTTTAATAAGAGGAATGAAAGCTCCTTTAATAGCATTATATACATATATTTAAATAATTACTGAATATACTAGATAGTATAAAAGTCGGTTGTGCCTGGGATATGGATAAAGCTAGAATTTTTTGTGGATATCGATTTATAGGATTCTCCACTTTGTATTCTTTTAACTAAGAAACTATCATAAAAAAATTCCTGTACAAGGAAAATAATATTATTGCAAATTATTCAGATAATTATCTAAATAATTGTCGGTACATTTATGTAATCAAAAAAAATTATATATATAATCAGTGCTTATGAATAAAAGAAGAAAAATTTCCGTCTAATTTCAGAATAGTTGCAACAAACATTTTACATTCTTACTTTAATTAAAAAAAAACCTTAAAATGCAATGTCTCGTAAATGTGTGCTTACACTTCTTCATACAGTATCCCTATCAATAAATTAGTTTTTTACAAGATTTAATACACTAAAATGTAAAAGTTAAGAGCAAGATCTCGAAAAATTTATTAGAGTTTTATTTTGTCATTTTCTCTAAAAGTTTAAATGTATTAATAGTCTTTCAAAAGAAAGGAACAAAATTGTAATTTCTGTTATAAAAGACAGAAATTCTGTAGTGTCTTTTTCAACACTACAACCTAGTGTAAGCCTAGTGGAAGACATCTTTATTTAATGGCTAATTTTTTGTTAATCCTATAAATATATAATTATGTGGATTTTGTGCACGTATATTCAACTAAAAAATAATACTTGAGAAGGAATTTGTCTGGATTGTGACGAAAATTCCGAAGTGAAAGCGTACAAATTATTTCATACGTAATGACATTTTAAGCCTCGCTAGCATTATTCATTACATGTCATATTTGAAACAAATTTGGATATATATAATCTGACCCTAAATTATTTTTAAAAAGTTACTGAATTCTGTGGATAAAAATTTCTTCTGAATACATGTCTCGAAATATATTTTATTAAATACGTTAAAAGTTTTAAGATCCTGCTTTTTTCACGAATTATTCTTTGCAATTATTAGTTCCTTAATTGAATATTTCCATCAAACATATACTTGATTCCCTTTCTTTTTAATTTAAAAAAATTGTCAAAATTAATAAGCTTTTTCAAAAAAGTTTTCAAGAAATGTAAAAGAATTATCGAGCATTGAATCTCTTCTTAGTATACTTTTTTACATTAGTTCCTCGAATATTTTTCCAAAGTAAAATAAAAACGGAACTACATGTCAGTGGAATTGACACTTGCTTGTCATTGATATTAACCAAGAGTTCGAAAACAAATACGGAAGTCAAGTGTTGCTGACAGTCAGTACATACAACTTTTAAAGCTTCAAAAGAGATTAGTTAAATATTGTCTTTCTTTTAACTAAAACAAAAATATACGGTGATGTAGTTTCACAGCTCAAAATCAGAACACCAGAATAATAAATAAAGTATAAAAATGTATTATGTGTAAGCAAAAGTATAAAATAATAATACTAATAAAGTATTATATGGTATATGTATTTTTCTTCAATCATCTCTTTAAAGCAAAATAGTTGTTTTTTCTGTATTTTTCTAGTTTAAATTCAATATTTCCTCAAAGTAGCTCAAAGCAAAATGAATCATTTTCTTTTTTGAAGAATGTATTAATTACTATGAATTAAACAGGAAAGAGTTTTCGCTACATTTTCCATTCAGATGGAAAAAAACCAAAATAGAAATTTCAATTGCGATTTCCAAACTCCTCGTATTTTTTCCGCATTCTATGTATAAAAAAGTATATTTTTTAAAAATTTGAGTGCATATTGTGAAGAGAGTAATTAATACATTTAAAATAATTGCGAGACATTTTTAGTATCCTCTTCTAGATGTTTACTTGAAATTTTTAAAAAAATATGTGTGTGTGTGTCGTTGGGGCTTTTTCGGAAATATAAAACATATTGCTGTAGTTTATAGTCAGGAACCACTTGAATTATTGTAATGAAACTTAAGTGTTCGTTCAATGAATAAATTACGTATATATAATTCAAGTATCTCCAAAAAAATCATAAAAAACCAAACTCACCTCAGCTAATTAGGAACTTTGCAGTTTTTTTTAAATTAATAATTCCCCAGTCTGTATCAATTTTAGCAATAAAGAAAACAATAAGCATGTGCTTTAAAAAAATATGATTTCAGAATTGAAGAAAGAAATGGAGAATTCTTGCCCACGTTACAACTAAATAATTTTTGAAGAATTATTCTTACCTCTAAAATGTTATCCTCCTTGTTAAAATTCCACACAACAGTTACAGCTCGTTAAAGATGAGTTAAAATTAAAATCACTTTAAATACGTGTTCCTGTTAGAAGTTTTTTTTAATTCACGTTAATGCAGTGAGTATGCTAACATGAAAATTAAAGAAAGCAATTTTTTTGACATTCTTTTAATTTAAAAAAATTGATTCCTTAGGTTCTTCGTCATTCATAAATATGCAGAGGGATTCAAAGTTCAATTTTGCAAACTATTACGCGGGGAGTACGAATCATAAAAACAGATCAAAAATCAGATAGGAAACTATAACTGGAATGGCCAACCGTATGCTTCAGAGGGCATTGTTTGTCGTTTAACTTCCCTGTTTTTCATTTAAGATTTTACGTAAGAAGAAAATCCAAAAGCTTACGAATGCTGAAATGATGTATATGGATCTTTTTTAGGAAGTTGATGGTAAAAGAAAAGTCATGACAAAACTGAATAAGAAATGACACTCACACATAAATACATCACTTCACTAAATGTTTGTTCATGTACTTCGTAGCTTCTCGGGTATGAAAGAATTTTTTGAATGAAAGATAAAGGACGGCTACAATTAACGCATATATGCCTATTTTAATAATGAGATATTTCCTTGAGCGTAATAAACTTATGGGTTGTTGCGCCACTGAGTTCAGTTAAAAATAAACTCGAATTATAAGAGCCTTTGGAATTTGATAGATTGAGATTGGTGAGCTTATCCCATAGACACAAAAGCATGATATCTCGCTTTATCTAGCTTTAGTATCTTCTTATGGGTACCTTACAGGGGTCTACTCTAGGATGAAATCCCATTAACTCTACAATTAGCCTTGCTACACAAATAACCATGGCTGCTGTAAATACCCATAAAATATCAAATGTTTACTTCTTGAAAGCTGTTCAAAAGTAAACTAATATCAAATAACAGATTTTTCAAATAATTAACTGATTATTGTTAGGTCATTTTAGCATTAAATTATATGTTCTAGCTCTTTGTTTCCAAACTTTTGTCAACCTTGGCTAGCTTGAATATAAATAGCAATAGTAATATATTACTATATTCGCTATTGAAACATGGAAAATCGATCAATACGTGCCTTATTTAGAAACCCGTTTTTGATCTAAAGATTTTATTGAAATTTTTATTGCTTACACATATTGTAAAGTACATACTTGAAAATTATAATGTATAGCCTAATGCAGTGTTTCTCAAAGTGTGGGGAGCGCCCCCTAAATGGGGCGTGATAATCCTACGAGGGGGCGCGAGCACATTAAAAAGTCGTAAGCAAAAGATTATTTAAACAAAATTATTAATTTACTGACAGTATACAAACAGAATACATATACTGACATCATAAAAAAATAAAATACACATTTATACAGATATAATAAACTTATAAATGCATCAGTACTGCACACAATGTGTATTTCATAATTAATTTAACAATACTATTAAAACAAGTTTAATAATTATCAATGCTCCTATGGGTTTTTCATACATAAAATTATATACAAAAATTAACACTTATATTGATAATTTGTACGGTTTATAATCAGTTTTTTAACTGTTGATAAAAGTTACACAATTTGCTCCCCAATTCCACCATTTCCCACGTAGGCATGCGTATGAGATGTACGGGGGTGGGGTGGGAGAGAATAAATAAGCAAATCCTCTGAAATAAGTAAATAGTTTACAAACACTGTGAAGGTCTTTTATTGCCTTTCAAAGCCTTCGGAATAATTTTATGGATAGCAGTGCACAGAAAAGATCGTACTTCGGAAAGACGCATATATACGTTCGGGAAATTAATGTTTTGGTTGAGCGAGACATATTACGTCAGTGGCACCTAAAAGGTTAAAGTCGCATTGTAGTTTTGGCGTCCAAGTATAGTATTATTGCATTCAATGTATTGTTATTGTAATGAAGAGGGCATGAGGAAAAATATGATTTATTATTGTGTTGCAAATTTTGAAAGTTTGAGAAGCACTGGACTAATGAATAGTCTTATCAAAATCCATGAAACGATGTTAGCGATTATCGTAAAATCCAGAATATAACGCTCACTTTGAACACAAAAAATAAGCTCGAAATTTACAGGTGGGGTTATACACCGGGTATAAAAGGGAGAACTTTATAAATAATAGAAAGGATAAACATAGAAAAAAAATTAGACCTATATATATCGAGAAATACTGTTCCTTTAGAAGAAATAGCACATTCCTTATGAACTTCAACGGCTGTATTTCTTGAAGTATACTGTTTATTGTTTTTCAAAAACATTGGAATAATATCTCGAATAAATGGCTTCACTTCATATACATTTCAACTTTCTTCGAAAAAAAAGGGGTACGCATTATACGGTGAATGTACTTAAAAACTGCAGCTTGAAAATATAGGTGAGCGTTAAACGCCGGATTTTATGATATATTACAATATAGTAGTCTGTCTGTCTGTGCAACTGTCCTTTAGAAGCAGTGAATTGCTGTTTTTTCACATTGCTTATTTTGTAAACAGCGTTTATTAAATGGTTATATAAAGCTCTCCGAAATATATATAGGTTACAGTTACTGTTATAAGAGAGAATTAAGTATTTATGTATCTTAAAACTCACAGGAAACCTGTTTACTAAATGTACCATCCATTACTGTAATCATTAGCATCGCAATTATCAATTTTTTATGAATCTGTGTAGCTGATTTTATCATTAAACTTTCAAATTGTTAACAAAACAACAATGACAATTGCTTTTGTTTTAAATCTACGTTGAACCAAAGAACTCATCATTCTTTAATTATGAATCAAATTAACCTCTTTAAATATCATAATACATCACCGACACATACACATATTAATCATAATATATTATCGTCGCATTAAATGTAGCAAAAATTACAGCGAAGAAATATTGCTTAGTTATAATAATACCGCAGCTCTCCTTTCATGAAATGTAATCAACAATTTACTTAAATGCAGTCTGCGTTCCTGTGTTCCCATTTTCGCTTCGTTTCCTAATGAAATTGCGAAGTGAACTAAGCGATTTCTAGTTACGAGTAACTTTTCAAATGATAAGATATTACTTGTTAGAATACTACAGTGCTTACTAATGGTTCTGCAACTAACATGAATCGAAAAGATTCCGCAAAGCTAAAGGTCCAGCACAAGCACTTCTGATAAACGATATTTTAAATAATTGTAGGCTTCATGGCGGGCATGATTGGCCGCTGTACTGATTTGCTTCTGCGCATTGGTGGAGAGAGAGATGAGTTTTGTCGGTGATCGAACAAAATCTCGTAATTAGAATAGTGAAAGAGAGTTTCACGTATAATGTCTAACATGCCATTAAGAACTTGATTGCATTATTTATCCTGTATGTAAAGGGAATAATTTAGAAGAATATTTAAAATTTCAAGATTAAAATAGTGTAAGAATTAGCATACAAGAATTTTGTCATTCTATATTTTAACTTTATTTGATGAAGAAAGTCACCGTGTAATTATTTATAACATAACTGCTAAACTTCCTACGTTTGTTTACCAGCAAAATATTTTTATCTTTAACTACTGTTAATCGGCAATGTAACTTTAAACTTTTTTTATTTCCTTGCAGCTATTTATGAAATGATTCCCTAAACTTCGATTTTGGAAGATATAATGGATTAAATCTTTATTCATTGAAACTTCGTCAATATTTTTCATTGAGAAATTCCATATTTATTCATCAACAGATCCAATATTTATCTTCAGACATTATATTTATCTGTTAATGTTCTGTTTCCTAATTTAATTCCATCTGTTTTGTTTCTTATTTCCGTGCATATTTATCCCTCACAAACCCATCTTCATTTATCACTTTTCCTCAACGTGAATTTCATTTTCCTCAATAAATTATAACATTTCTTAGTTATATTTACAATTATGTATAACATCAATCTTAGTAAAGTACAAAATCTCTTTCTTATTGAATGATAAACGAGCGCCAATCCTACCAGTACTCTATACAATCCAAATGGTACTATAAATTTTTACATATATATGTATATCCCTTTGTATATAAAGTGTGTTTTGAAATCACTTGGCTTAAAGCCAGATAGAAGTTTTAAACCATTTAAATGTGATTCCTTTGCGAAGATTACTTCAAAACTCCTGTAGTGATTTACGATTGGGCTTAATAGACTATCTCAATTCATTTTAAATTCTGCTCAAGCTGCTACAGAGCTAAACTACAGGTGATTACGCTCTATTCCAATCCATAACAGCCGAAAAGAATCATTTATTTGTTTGACAACTCTTTCGAACAATGAATATGTTGTGTTCCATGAAGTTGGTTTGAAACTGCGTGTTTAGACAGCTGATTTGATGAATACCTCTTGTATTCAGAAGAAATTTATATTCCTTCCTGCCATTTCATACCCATGCTTTTGCTTTCTTGCATTACATTTAAGCTGAAGAAAAATACATTTATCAGTCATAAAACTGCTTCAATCTTTTATTCCATATTAAAAAATGCTTAAACACTTTTTCTCTTAATATTACTTTTAGTTTTCTAATGAAAATATTAATGATTGATCTTTTTGTTTAAAAATATTTTGAATTTTATTTTGTGTGGCAAAAGAGACCTTCAAAAGGGGGAAGATGTATATTTTAAGGTTTTAATAAAAATCTTTCCGCACTTAAATTTCTTTCTGTACGAATTTTATGTAAACATATTGTTTTACATTTCCAGTTTAAAAATATTGAATGGTATCTGAACAATTCAGTCTCAATATATTATTACATTTATTGATTGTTATTCTCAGAGTTTCATAAAAGGAAACTTGCTCCTTCACTAAACCATAGTTTATATCTAACCTTTAGTTCATTAAATTGTAATTAAATAGGAATTTTTAAGAAATAAAACCCATTTGCTTCAATGTAATTTTCTTTTTATTTCAATGTGTTTCAACAAAAAACCTTTTCTGTTTATTGCTGTTTCTACATAATACCGTCTAACGACGATGTCAACTTTGAGCACTATGTTGGCTCGGTTCCACCCCGATTTCGAGGGAGAAATCCATGGGGGAGGGGGGGAGGGGTGCCTTCAACCTCTCTACCCCTTCCACCCACCTCTGGAGAGTATTTGCAGCTACGTATAATGATAAATGATTATTTAGAGTGCTTCCATGTCGCATAAAAGCACAATATATATTTATAAACACCCATGCCTTTTTCGGGATTCGAATCCGTGCCCTACGTCGTTAACCACTATACTGCCGGGGCGGCTTTTTGGTACAATTACAATTTCTAATTCACATAAGGACGATTAAAGCTCTAACAAGTTATTCAACAAAAATACCGCATTTACTCGAATCCAAGCTTTTTCCAGTGTTAATGCTATTGAAAATCGGGTGGGGCTTGGAATCGAAGGAAAACATATTCGGTGGATGGGACAATTGGACCAATTACAGTTTCAAGTATGTTTTTAAAAGTTAAAAAAACAGGCAAAATAATAAATTAACCACTTATTATTATTTCCCATTTTAAACTTATTTTATTTTCATAAAATTGGATATCGATAAACCATTTTGCATTATTTTTCCTTTTTCACAAAACGTGGGTTTGGCTTAGAATCGATAGCGGCTTAGATTCGAACAAATACGGTATTTGACACTTACTTAATGCTTTAGTAAGAGCTTAAAAATATGATTGATACACATTTCCAAAACTTACATGATCATTTTACATTTTGGATTTTTTTAAACAATTTTAGAGTCAATTTGCTGAAAAGTTGTTTCCTGTCGAGTTAAAGAATTTACTTGTATTTTAGGTTTTGGATTTCAATTAAAATTCCTAATTGTATGTTTTGTTAAATGTGTTTACCATACATAAACATTAAAGCACATTTTGTAGCTAGATTTGTAAAATTGTTACTTCTATTTTATTTCCCATGCATCTTTCTCCAATTATTTGCCAGAATATCTTAATAAATTATTTTAAAATGTATTACACCTTTAATTAGATGAATAATCGTTTTTAAAGAGTTGTCTTTTTTCTCAGTTTTTTTTTAAATTGCTTCTTACTATTCATTTACATATTTTGCTAAAGACTCTCCTATAACTTTTAGAGTAAATAGACACTGATGAATAAATTGTGGCAAAATGGTCAGAAATTTTAATTCAATACAATAGTTTATGATGCTAAAATGTATTAAAACAAGCTACTCAAAAAAGAAATTTAAAATTTAAGACTTTATTAATATTTATCTATTAAAAGTTTTAACTAAAATCAGTACCTCCTTATTATTTATAATTAATTTTTAAGAACTCCAACAAAATCAATTAAAATTATTTGCACTTAAAAGGTTATATGATCATTCAATAAATACATATAATACCAATATTATAAATAATTAATACCAGAAGTACAAAAAATCAACTTTCCTGAACATTAGTACTGAGGTAACGTTATGAAAAATATAACCTGCAAAAAAATATTTTCATTCCGAAGTTATAAGACTTAATAGCATACGATTTCATTCTAAAAAGGTTTTCAGATAAAAACACTAACTTTGTGACGGATCTGTACGGTTTCACTAACCTCCTCAATAATTCTTTAAAGTTTTTTTTATTTCAACCAATCTCCACCGGGAGCCAAAGCGTGATTTATGCAAATGAGAAATATTATATAAGTTTGGGTTTCGCGAGTGAAAGAGAGAGAGTAGTAAAGTGAAGAGTTAGATTTTTGAAGTAAAATGAATTGAAGCATCGGTAAATCAACACGTAGTTGTTGACTGATTTAGTGAGTAGTGACGCGACGAGCTAAGCTGAAGAGTTAAAGATTGAAATTGGAATGTCGAGTGTGGATCCTAGCCATTAGCCGATCCAGCCCGGAATACATCCTTCACCACGACGGACCTACTGAATTGTACAAGATTAAGGTTAGTGATTTAAAACTTGTGAATACGTGTACGTGTGTTAGTTGTAATTGTACGTGCTGATCTTTCGTGGATTCAGTTCCGATTCCGTAGTTCCGCTAATAGTAACCCCTCTCATACTCCACTGTGTTTTATTGTTCTTAAATTTGAATCGTGTATGTGTAACTTGCCTTGATTAAGAGGTATCAATAAATATAGTGATTTGTAATGATGTCTCTTGAATTCGTTAATCCGCCTACACGTCCAGAAACAAGTAACGGTAGACGGGGAGATGATAATCTTAGGGGAGGTTATATGTCACGACAACTTCAAAGATAAAAATAACTATGTATATTAAATCTCTTGTCTGTATAAAATAAATTATCAATTATGAGAAATTTTAAAGCAAAATTTAAGTTTTTTAATATGATGAAATTATATTGAATTTTTAAAATACATATGCATTTGATTCTCCTTTCATAAAAAACGCTATACTGAATAAAAAATTTATGTATTAAAAACTATATGTACAGTAAAGTTTTTAAGCATTTAGTTAAAAAGTATTTAAATGTTCCAGACAATATATAAAAGATAATTTATTTTTTTAATTATTTGGAATTGATTTTAGAAAGTTCGTTCCCATTGTGTATAATTACGGGATACAATAATCATCAGCAAATAGAATTTTACAATTAAAGAACATGTTTTTATAATTGCAAAATAGATAGTTTCAAAAAATTGGTACCGATATCTTAATGTATTTACTAGTTAAGGAAGTGAAACGACAAACTAATGATTTTACTAGTTAATAAAAGAGAAACGTTAATAAAATCTGCGTATTTTTTAAAGTTATTTCTCTGGGCTCTTTGCAAGTAAAAATAAAGCTTTTACAATAATCGTTATACTTATTTTAATGTTATGTTGATAAGAAATGTACTTATATACGATATTTATACGATATGTACAAAATGTAATTTTTAATATTTCATCTAAAAGTGAAGCTATAATTTATTTTTATTTTGTGAATTTCGTTTTTTTTTTTTATTTAAAAAATAGGTTTTTATGAACGACGCCAACAAACAGTTAATGGAGATCATTAGTACTTCGCGAAAAATAATTCGGAATGCATCCAGAATCTAGAATGTTGTGATGAAATGGTGTAGCAATAAAACAACGGGAAACGCATGTCCATGCGGTGAATTGCAATGAATTCGAAAATATCATTTTCGAAAGTTTTGGACCTAGCTCTCTTCCGTGCCGAAAGGCTGTAATGGCAGGAAAAAAAGTTAACAGGCAAAGACAGTCACTTTCAATAATACTAAGAAAGTAAGAAACTATGTCGAACCTTTTTAGAAGACTCGTTAAAGACTGTATGAGGTCTTGGTAGAAAAGAAACATGTAAGCCTCATTCAAAATTGAAATTATGAATTTAACATTGTACTGTGTTTGAATTTTGATGAATATGTGTTATTTTAGATTCATACATGGTATTTTTGTTTCCTACTAATGGAATTGAAAGTTCCAGAATAGATTACAATTTGCTCTGAAAGAGCCTTTCATTTCTTGAAATTTCCTTGCATATAAAAGACGGTCAAAAACATGACCGTATCACCTATCCGCTTCTAAATAACCTGATATCATTGTAAATAAACAATTTTCCCTGAAAATCAAGAGAAAAAAATTAGTAACCCAATCGAGATTGGAACAAAATAGCTAATTGGGTTACCTGTCATTTGTAGTTGATTCAAGAAGAGATAAATAGAATTCTGGGATCTTTTTTATATAAAATTGTTGCAAAACAAACAGTTTGATCAAGCTTGACCACTGTAATTAAACGACATTCAGAACTCCTTAAATCATAATTTATTACTGAAAAATATCATATACATCCTTATGAATCTAAGTCTTTCCTAACCACTGAAACTATATTTAATCAGGAACTTTTGGATATATTTATAATTAGAGCAAATTTTGTATAAGTATTTATATTTATTAATCACACTATTAATATTCCTGTTAGGTATCTAAATTTGAAATTATTGGTTATTTTTCAAGATTATGTAAAGATAATGATTCATTTAGAGCGTTATTATTCGCCTGCCTTATTTTTTCTATTATTTCAACGTAAATTTTTATTAAAGTGTATTTTGCGATAATTTCTTTGCTAAGAGAAAAAAAGAGATCTATGTGTTTTAAGTATGGCACTAATAGGTACAAATGTTGATGATTATCACCACATTATAAAACAGAGATATATTATTTTTTTAAAAAGTAGACATTGTGATGAAACGCTTAACCAGGAATTATTTACAAGTACAATTAATGTAAAAAAAAGAAAAGAAAATCGAAAAGAAATAATTAGAAATCCAGTGTGTAATCTGAGGAAAAAGTCTATACCCAATGGAGTGAAAAACATAAACAATCTTTCAAATTGTACTGTAATTCCGAAACAAATCAACTGTACTAAATAAAATTCAAACTATAGAGACACAAGATTTATGTAACATTATTAAAGATTTATGAAAACATAATAGAGCCAAAAATTAGTTATACGCATACATTAGGAAGTAAAGCAGAAAAATGCTTTATTGATAGGTATGGTGTTACTAAAACAACACATTGTCTTATCACGAGGAAGAACAAACCAAAGTCCTTTACTAGTCCTCCCCTTTCTGCAATGGCTGTACACACCATCTGATAATTTGCTTGATAATTTGTTTTTTGTCAATACCAAATTATCAAGCAATCCTTGCAATTCTGTTTCAGTTATTTGACGTTCTCTGGAGGATACGATCTTGCTTCCAAACAGGCATCTCCCAAAGGCATTCCACTTATGTTCGAGGGAATTAAAACCCTTAGAGCATGTTGGTGAATATTTTTTATGAACATCCTTACATTCTAGAAACTCTCCACCAACAGAGGTCATGTGTAGACATGCATTGTCGTCCACAAAACATTGTTACAAATACATTGTCCACATACATTGTCGTCCGGACTTATAGCACTTGATAACAGACGTACGTGTAGCAGAATAATTTCATCTCAGTAACAATACCCAGTAAGTGAGCCTATGGCAAAAGTATGGAGCTCCGTTCTCCCGTTCAATGTAATGCTTCCTCTTACAAGCACTCCACCCTCTTTCCCTTATGTAAGTGGGGCGAAATCGCGTCCTTACTACTATCCATATCAACTTGCATTGAATATCGTTGCACAGACTGAAATGACTCTCATTAGTAAGTAGAACTTGACTCCATCTATGAGATGCATTGGCGTAAAGTACACCCCCACATCGAGGGATGCCCAGGGAGTAGGGGGCCAAAAGCCTGACTGGTGCCATGTGCGAATTGAGGCCCAAAATCTGACTTTGTAGGAGGGGGAGAGGCTCTATTATTCTGATGAGGTTTCTAGGCTTAATGTTCTTTACACCACTGTAAACAATGTTGCCAACTTACTTTTGTTAAAGGTATTCAGCTTTTAGGGAAACGAGCAATAAGGCCACGTTTATACAGACGCCTGCTTACAGCAAACCGAGATCCCTGTCGTCCGGTTACAACGAGCAGCTGCTGGTCAATGTTACAAAGGTGTTCGGTTCCAGTCACTTTTAACCAACAGAACGATATATGGGTGAACGATATCTGACGTTTGTCCGTCTATTAGCTCTACCGATCACCGCGTTTTCTTTTTTTGTACCTATCCTTTGTGAGGCTTTCCAAGCTTTTGAAAGCACTCTTTTTCCATTTTTCTCGGTTTGCTATGGCAACACTCATCAAACTGCTCTCCTCTTCAAGTTTGCCGATCAACAAGGTGAAAATTAATCCTGGTGATTTCTTGTTGCCATTATGAGCCTACGATTTCACTTTTAGTAATAGAAAAAGGGCTTAAAATACATCTTTTCTTTCCTTTTAAGGTGCCTTGAAACTGAGCGTACCCATTCCCTGCGTTTGCTTGCTGTCACATCCCCTCTGATGTCATATTATTGATATTTGCATATGCATCTCCTTTCTATTGACGTTTTTTATCCATTGTACTGGTCGCAAAAAGCCCTACTCAGCAATTCCATGGTTGTATGTACAAATGTGCATTTGTTACTTAAGTTTTGCCCGATGTATAGATGTTCGTTGCACAACGATGTTCTTCATGATAAACTCAACTTATACAACAGAAATAATTGATAAAAAAATTACTATATTTTTATCCAGACTTCAAAAATGTTGAGCTTTTAGGTAAACATATTTTTAAGTAACTCCTTAATGAATAACCATGAATAATTTTGTTAACTATAATAATTTTTTTTATTAATTTATCTATTTATTTGTATTTTTTAGGACTGATACAAAATTAACTATATTAAAAGAATTGGAAATTATTCGAAGGTTTTCACTTTATCTTACATAGATCTGATTCCTATATTAATAAACCAAAGATATTTCTCCGTTAAAAAAGATCTGTTTCAATTTGAGAGATGCATAAAAATATCTGCTATTAGCTTTTTTAAAATAAATTGATGAATCATATTGTGCTTTCTACATAAGCTGTAAAACAATCAGCTACAGAAAATAAGTAAAATAATACACGAATAATTTTGTATGTATTATGTTAATAAAGAACAAGAAGTGATTGTAAAATTTAGGAAGTTTTTTTTAGTAAATTAGTCAATAATTCTGAGCAACTGTTTAAAGCAAAATTACTATTTAGCATAAATTTCCTACGGGGAATATTCCTACTATTCTTAGTAAGAGGAAATTTCTTACTATTGTACAGAACATTATTTTCCTTTGGTTTTACTGAAATATTTACATAAAATATACTACTGAAGAAATACTGAAGATTATTTCAGAAAGATACACTTTAGTTGTAAGAGAATATAGTATTCTCGATAAAATGTTTCAAATATCTTTTAGAAAACGTTTGTATATTTTTTTTTCTTAATTATCTTTCTTGTACTTCTTTCCTTTCTCCTGCTACCCAAAGTATTTAAGGAAAAAAGTGACTTGTGATAAATTTTATTCCAAAACTGGTGTGGATAAAATTACCATACTGGTTTCCTAGAAGGAATTCTTTGTATTTATCGATTTCCATCTAATTAAGGAAGGGATTTACGAGCGTGAGGTACCTAAGTGATCTTTCCTCTCTCCCATGGGATTTACTTCCGTTAAGTAAGCACGAGTAACGTTTACCCGGAATGTCTTTGCCATCTTTCGCTGTTTTAGACCTTTCTTCTTGTCACCCAATACTTATTTATTTATCTCCCTTCATTCATTAACCTGACATCTAAATATCAGACAAATTTGCTACAATTATTTACATAACACGCTTAGTTACAATTAAGTTAGCAGTGTGTGTTTGGAGTACCTTGGTTAAATATTAATATTGTATCCATAAAATCAAACAATCATTTTTTTAAAAAAAATAGCTTTCTTTTTACAGTTTTTATCTTTTCTCTCTTTTTACTGCCGTTTTCCCCAAAACCAACTACTAATTAAATATTTACTGTAAGCAACAAAAAAAAAAGGTTTCGGCTAATGTAGTTTAAATTTCTTTTAAAAAATTTTTCTTCCCAAGACTTAAACTTGCCTTATGAGACAACAAAACATTATTATACTTTGAGACACAAGTTTCAAAAATTAAAGTCTTCTCCTTCATGAATATTTAAAAAAGTTTCAAATGTTCACGTTTTAATGTCGCTGTATGTATGCTGGCTATAAGTTAAATGGCAGCTTACGAGCTCTCCAAATTTCTTTCACTTTAATAGTATTCAGTATTGTATCTCTCATATGTTAGTCTAGGCATCAGACAAGCTTTTTTGTTGTATTATATTTAAATCAAAAAATGGGGGAATAATATAAGAGTTGCCTAAAGGAAAAGTAGGCAAAAGTTAAATTTAGAGAACAACTTTATTGAAAAACAAAAGGAATTGGCATGGACGTTGTAACACAGGTATCTTCGTTTCAGCAATTGGTCTATCCCATTTCTTTAGAAAGATCGTCGTTGATTCTTGAAGAAGTCCTGCACAGCTCCCTTCATTTCATCATCCAAATATAAAATTAATACTCTCAAAAGGAAAAAAAAGTAGGGAACTCCTCAGGGTGACAAATCCGGACTGTATGGTAGGTGTTCAAACACATTCCATTCTGATTTTAAAAGATCATCTGGGTTTCATGGGAGGTGGTGAGCCAGAATTGCCTTAGAGATTGAATATGTCCCCAGTTTTTCCTCTTTACGAAAACTTTCACCAGCCTTTCCGCTAAGCATTTTACACCATAGACATCCGTCATTCACCAATACACGTCCGCATTAAGTTCACCTTTATTAATCAGAAACCGTAAAACCACACATTGTTCCAGTATAGACGACTTTACTTTCGATAAATTTCCTGTACCCCAAACAGGTTTCGCTATTGAATACCTTATGCGATGTACACCTGCTTCTGCACTTTACATCCTTCTTTGTAGGTGCTGATATAGCTGCAGTCTTTCTGACGCAATCACCCGAGTCCACTTTTCATTTGGTCAACCCTCATATTTACATATACTCATTTATAGACTTTTTTTTCTCATTTATTTACTAATAATGTGATGCAAACGAAAATGGCTCTAACTCAGCAAAACGAGCTACTTCTAGTAATACCAAAATAAATATTTCAACCAAATTTACTTTTTGACATGATTGCGATTGGAAAAAGTTTTAATTCAATTATTAATACCTTCCTCTCCGATGGTTTTTATACATATATTCATGGCTTTTTAAACAACATATTAGAAATAAAACTATTTAATTTTAAGTAGGAAAAAATAAAGAGATTTTTTTAATATCGGCAAATGGGCATCTGTATTTCAATCAATCAAGTTCATTAGTTACAAATGTATTAGAATCGACTATATAAAAACATTTTATTTTAATTCTTAAATAAAGTCTTACTTTTACTATGAATATAAATTTGTAGTTTGAGGCAATGCCTTGCTATCACAAAAATAAAATAAAAAGTTAAATTGCCACTATATTTTTAAATAACCCTAATATATATTTCTCTTTATCATTGGTTACTTCAGGTTATTTTTTTAGTTTTCATTTGACTGCTTTAGTTTAGCAATAGAATGTTTTATCTGATTACAGATTTTAAAACTGTCAGCGTTGAAGTTATTTATGATACTTTGCACCGGTAGTAAAACTTTTGTTTTAAAATGATAAACGGTGTAACAAATTTATAAGGAGTTACTTCATATGTATTTTAAATTGTTTTACTTTTAATAACATAAGTGGTTGTTATTCTTTTTGTAAACAAGTTTATTCTCTTTTCAATTAATTTTTTTTTTCTTCTTTATTTATTCTCTTTTAAATCATATCTCTTTTCTTTTCATCATTTCGTTAAATTTTATTCCTTTTCATAGACTATAGAGGTTACAGCAGGATATGTTACGAGATGTTCCTCTAAAAACTAATTTAGGATTGTTGTCTTTAAAGTTTTTTTGGAGGTTTAACTGCCACCATAAATGTAACATTCAGTTTATATAAGGTGAACCCAAAATTTTTTTCCTCTGATTTTAAACATGTATTGTGCACAAACTATTGTAATTAGACATATGTTTTTTTCGATGTGTTGTAAGTATCAGGTTGTTAATAATTATCGTCCACAATCTATATAGAAAAATTTACAGATCGTACCAACCTGTACAGAAGTGATACACCACCAATCACCCCTTCAATGTGAAACGGAAAAGTCTACACACTATATAAAAGCCAATCGACACACTGAAAACATGTAAGGACTTGATGGAGCGACGCGAAGTTTGAATCGTGAATTTGCACGAGGTCTGGTAGGGAAATTGGGTGGCTGCAACATTTCCCGGCTTTAACAAAGCATGGGGTAGCATCACAAGTGAGGGAGAGTACATAGATTATTTACCAAGTTTCCTAGCGGCAATATGGAGATTGACCAAAACCCTGGAACCGGTCGTCTAGTGCGGTATGGTGTGGACCATTTATGGCCGAAAATAGAGACTCGATCCACTTCATTCCCACAGCTAGAATTCGAGCTCTTTGTGTCACTACAGACAATACCCCTATATCTGACCGCAATGGGCATGGTGAAAGAGCTCAAAACATAGGTACCACATATCCTAACGAAGAAACAACGTCTATGGAGCCTGAAGATAGGTAAATCTCTACAGTAGAGTGAGATTAGATAGTCATTCTTACAACGTATCTTAACTGCGGATAAAAAAGGGGTATCGTATGACAAGTTCTCAAGTTCGTATCTCAAGTTCAAAGTACGGTGGCTGCCTAAAAGCGAACATGCGAAACAGATACCCGAACCAAACCTCCATCCACAGAAAATTTTCGTCTCCGTTTGGTGGGCCGCCAAGACCATGTTCAATTATTCATTTCCTCCAGAGAGGCCAGACTATTAATACTGACATGTAGTGTACCGTCATCAATTGGATAAATATCACAGAAAAATTCGCATCAAAGAACCAGAACTGGTTAATAGGTCAGATCTTATACTCTTGCAGGATGGAGCTCAACCTCATGTCTCAGTTGGCAGCCAGCAAAAGTTCCAGGAATTAGGATATGAGTTCCTGTAGCACCCACCTTATTCTCTAGACTTGGCCCTGACTGATTGTCACATGTTTCGTCAGTTGGACTGGTTTATAAAATTGACAATTTATAAAACCAGGATGCTTTGATTCAGGTGGCTCATGATTTCTTTGACCAATGTGATACCAGCTTCTGCCACCACGTGGCATTTTTTTTTTCATTTAAAACTCTTTGTACGAAGTGTATTTCTGACGATGGCAGTTACTGTGCTGAATAAAAATCCATTTTTCCTCTGTGACTCTTGTTTCCTGTCGTGTTTAATTTTCGATCAATAATTATGGAACAACCTAATATCATTGCGAATGTTTTTATAAGACCGTTGACTTAGTAAATTTCATCGTGTGTCCCCTTGGTAGCCCAAAAACTATATAAGTGTTGTTCAAGCTCCCACTAAGTTTTTTGAAATGTGTCTCACTTAATAAGCAAGCAACCTAAGCCTTTTATAAAGAATTATTTCCAAACTATTTGCAATATTTAAAGTTCACGTAATGCTTCAAGAGTTGATTTAGTGAGACTCCGTTAAAAGGATTACCGAAAGTGTTCAACAGCTGCTTCACTCACACTAAGCTTTCTAGGAACATTCTTAATGTGCTACATCTTTCTTTAAACATTTCAAATCATCGCTTTATTTATTTTGCATCAGGAAGTTTGCTTCCATAAGAATGTGGAAAGTTACATGGAGCATTAATGGACAATTTCTTTTCGAGAAACCAAACCACACATTGGGCTTTTTCTACAGTCGGCTCCATTTCGGGGGGAAATGTCTTTCTTACAAATGTTCGCCAGAATCACTCTTGGAGAAGCACTAACGCTATTTATAGCACAAAAAACCCTCTAAAACAGACATTTCCATTGATATAAAAGTTACAATGTTATATTAGACAGTTATTTTGAATGAATTTTTGTAATTAGGGCAAGAATTTTAGTTCACCCTCTATACAAAGTTAGAATATGTGCAGACGGAGCATTATCCATTTATTGGAAACTCAGCTTCAATAGCCTGCAAATCTTTTGGTACTTACAGATAATTAACTTTTAATTATTTAGTATCAGAGAGCAAAATTGATTTTCTCCTCCGACCTTGAATTAGCCTATTAATCAATAAATTGTTAATTGCTCTTTCGCGTTTACATTTATTTCTTAGTGTTTTGTGAGATGTTGGTTGCTCTTAGTGCCATGTGGCATTCAAATCCCAATCTTGCGAGTACTGAACTCTCGGAGTTTTCCAGAATTTGAGAAAATCTTACAAGATTTTTTTGCTTGAAGTAATTTTAGAAGAAGCGTTATGAATGAAAAGAAATGAAATGGCAATTTTCTTATTTTTTTATATACTTCCAGAAATATCAAAAATTAATTCGGTATAAGGCAGTGTAAGGCAGAGTATAAGGTTGCATTTTTTTTAAAAAAAACTATTAAGTGAATTTGGAAGAAGGATTATGAATGAAGAAAAATGAAATGATAGTTTTCTTATTTCTTTATATACTTCCAGAAATATCCAATATAATTTATAGGATGGCCTTTTTTAGAAAACAATTAAATGAATTAAAAGTCTAATGGAATCTTATAGAAAAAAGTGCAATATCGGAATATATGGAAAACATTCTAAACATTGAAAACTTGGAAAGCTGTCATAGGAAAACCTGCGGCGTTATTTGACTCATTGAGCAAACTTTCAAAGGGTGCAATTTCCTTTTATAGTTCTTTTCCCTATTTTGCTTAAAATGAGTCATGCCTAGTTGAGTTTAATCAGATTCTTTTTAATATTATTCATGAATAATCCATCTACTCAATTGGAAGAGTTCAATATTCTGAATGCGGCGCGAAACCTGCTTTCTATGCATGATTATTTTTTATGTATATTTTTATCTAAAGGATGTGTGTGTTAAATAAATTTGAATTTAAGTTGCTTGAAGTCTAACTTAATTTTTAATTGACTTTTCAGAACCCACTGTGAAAAAATTAATTACTTTAAAACAAGAAATGAAACAAATTTTCGTAGCTTGAAACTAAAAAATAAATATCTTAATGTTTAATTCATGCTGAGACATAAATTTTTAGGCTTTATTAAAGAAACTTATTTTATTTATTTTGCTTAACCTTTACACACAGAGAGAGAGGGATGTTTACAAATTTGTTATGAATAAAATTTTAAGTTTTTAAAAACTTCCAAAGTTAAATTTCTATTAAGATTTTAAAAAGTAATATAAAAGTACCACTGAAAAAAAAAAGAAAATACTCTTACACACATTGTCAGAGAAGTTATATCTAGTAAGACAATGCGATTTTGGAAATTGCTTCAAGCAATCTATTATGGAAATTAAATATGATGTTAATGAGTGACGTTACCTCCTTAAGGTACGGATTTTAAACCAAAATTATACATTTTATATAAAATTATACATAATATAATTTTAAATGACTCAGACAATTGAAAAAATAATACTCCTCAACTATTTCATTTGCATTAGTTAGTTATATATCTGTTTTGAAAACTAATGAAAGAGAGAATATAAAATCGTAAAAAAATGAGAAAGAATTGTTTCTTAAGTTCATTATTAAATGATTAAATAAACAATATTTTTTGTAAAACATTTAGAAATCGTTTTATAAGGAATAAGCTGTCCCTACTTGTTGTAATGGCTCTATCCGCGATCTTTTCACTAACTGTCCTCTTGGGGAATTTTTGGTCCTTAAAAATTATTTTATTAGAAAGCTTCCTCCGAAGAAGAGAGCGTGAACATGCAAAATAAGACTGCTATATATAGTCTAAGATTTCAGGTTGGAAGAGAGATGTAGAATAGACTGCTAGCGGAGCAGGGATTAATCAAATTGAATGCAATGTGTGGATATTTAGTAATTGATAATTGCATTAATTAAGGTGACGATCTGTCACTTGAGATTGAATCTAGATTAGATATCTAAGAAGTCAGAGCTATTGAATTAAGTAAGTGTATTAAGTATATATATATATATTTAAAGTCTTCTCATATCTTGCATACCTTGCAAATTGTCCTCATATTTATTAATTGGATGCATCTCTAGATTAGTTATTAAGTTTTGTGTTATACTTGATATTGACGATAAATTGATATTAGAGTTTGAAAATATGTGGCTATTCTTCCTTCCGACCTACTCCCACTGAGGGAAGAGAGAACGCTTTCATCACATTGTAAATCCTTAATGGCATCAATTTTCACTGTCAATTAAGTTGCTGTACCACTGGAATGATAAACAATTTCCATACACGGAGCAGTCCTTGTTCCAGCTCATTCAGACACTTCGGAGTAAGGCTTAAGTTAGTCATCTATCTAGTCCCTAAGGTGGACTATCAAATTAAGGTCTGAATTTCGTGTTGGCCATTTAATTTGCTCTAAAGCTTATTTCTCGAGCTGTTCATCAAAAGTTCTAGTTGGGTGAGAGGAGCTATTATCATCCACCAGGATGAATTCCTCTTAGATAGTACAAGCAAATAATGTAACATATTGAACAAGTGGATATCGCTTTGATATTTGTCAGTAATCATAATTCTTCTTTTCAAGTCAATAGGAACACTTGGATCAATTTCAGTGCATGTCATTGTTCTATTTTCTCTATAATTTTGTCTCGGTAATATTAAATTTATAATATTAAAACCAGTTTTAAAACCAATCAGCACACGTCCTGAACCTCTCTCCAAACCCCTCAGGAACTTGACAGAAGCTCTTTGTTATGTTATCCAGGTAAGGCACCGCGTGACCAATGTAGACAGACACTTCTAAAACTGTGGTTTTGAGGTAGATAAACAAAGGGCCATCATGCACAGAGTTCTTAATTGGGAAGATGTTAGCTCTCTGTTGTGTAGAATAGATGATATTGTCTTTCTTATGCATCCAATTAATAAATATCTTAAGGGGTTCACCCATGTGGTGGGTTCAAAAAATAAAAAATAAAATATTTTTTCATAAATTGCTTCCTTAACTTGCCTAGAATACATCAGTAAAGTGATTTTTTTTAATTCGCAGTCGTTATAAAGAAGCAAGTGTTAAAAGAGCAACTGTTCGAGCGCTGAATTGGAGCGCCTGTTGTGTACAGTCGGCTTGATACCATTGACCCTTCTGTCAAAATATACGTTCATACAAGTATAGACAAGTTGGTAGAGGTTTAAAAGGAAATATCTATAATTATTGAATGTTTCATTGAACTTCTTTTAGTCTTCGCCCCCAGGCATCGCCGATTGAGGGTAAGTTAAGATTTTCACTGTTTTAATCGGACTTGAACGAACGAGTTTTTCTCAAAACTGTGTTTTTCACACTTTTCTCCATCATATCTCAAGAACAGTTAGACCGAATTACCTCAAATTTATAGACTGAGCACATACATACGCATCAAATGGCTACGATCAAAATATTTCTATTTTTTACAACAAAAACATTACAAAAAACCCATGAAATTCGAAACTTTTTCTTCAAAGATCTACCAAAAACCCAATTTTTGATATTTTCAGTTAAGTATAATCAACTCTGTGCATTTAAACTTATAGATTAAAACGCCGTCAATTTTTTTTAAATTTCAGATAAGCCAATCAGTGGGAATCGTGGAGGAAGTGAGCGTCCATTTTTTCGAGGCGGATGTGTTCAGAGCGCTCTAACTCACGTTCTATTGGATATTTTTTGGCTAAACATTTTAATACATACTCTTAAATACATATAAATAAATGGTCGTAAAAAAAGTGATCTAAGAATGCTTAAAAAAACAAGCCGTCACATGGGTGAACTCCCTTAAGGTATCCGATTACTTCCGAAAACTTTTTTTTAAAAAAATTGAGATATGGGGAATTTTCGTTGTTTTTATATAGATTCGGGTATATTTTTTAAAAAATACACCGAAATTAAGAAGAGAAAAAGAAACTATTATTACTAAAATGAAGAAAATAAATTGGTAAAAATTTACAATAAATAACAAACGGGGCCCATTCTGTACCAAACGTTGATGAACAAATTTTCAATTTTTCAATGCTGGTAAGTTTCTCTACAATTCATTTTTGAAATGATTTTCAGGATAAAATATATTTTAATTTTTACAAACGTTAGAGCACTTTATCTAAGTTATTATATGAAATTACTTAAAAAAAAGTGATTATATTCACATAAGTTACTGTAAATTTTGTAATAAAATAAGTGATTGATAAATATGAAAGTTAAAACACTTCTATTATTATACAGAACACACACAAAAAAATTTCGTTTGATTATTTTCAAAACCTTTTCAGTAATCGCTGCCCCCGTTTGAATATTTTCAAAAAACAACATATTTCGTGTAAAATGCGTTTTAAAATGTGACATCTTACTTAAAGTAAAGGCATCTTCTTTTACTAAAACACTTGTAGTTTTTGTTCTAGAGAACGGGAAGTAATAAGCTTGGTATTTTTAAAATGCCAATAAGATGGTCTATAAAATAAAATCATAAAAAAATTGTCAATATTGAGCAAAATTCAGAATTTTAGGGTAGTCGGATACCTTAATTTAGCTTCTTTTTCCTGCTTTTCCTTCTATCTAAAATAGAAAATATGTGAAAGTGATCTTGTGCAGGAATTGTACCCTGTGAATGGCGGATAACAATTTTTTTTGACACTGGATTTTTTAATTTATATTAATCCCAATCTTTGGGAAATTATTAAACACACACTTTTTTCAACGTCTAGCCCCATCAGCTTATGATAAAAATATTTTCATCTAATACCGTCCACTAAAAAATTACTCATGGTCATTAATGTTTTAGCACCAACAATTGAAGATAACAAACATTAAAAGTTCCACATAAATCATTGAAACAGAATATTTCAAGTCTCTACCAAAAGTTGAGTAAATATGTCTAAGTTATTTATTACCATTTTTTGCCATTATTTTCATTCCTTTAATGATGAGTGTCCAAATACTGGTCGTATCATAACATATTTGTGGGTTTTTTAATTATACTAAAATAAAATGCAGATAAATCGAAGTTTAAGAACTGAGAGTACGTAAATCTGAAGAAGCTCAAAATCCTCCCATTGAAGCGCTGTGGGAGGAAATGCCACCTCAGGTGTCGCACTGATAACTTGATAGTGGTTTAGAATCCCGATTCCGACAGCAATAGCCATCGGGTTGTTTCAATATGCAACATAAATTTAAATTAAAAAGTAAAACCAATAAAATTGAGAAGATCAAGTACTTAGAATAGCATCAGAGCCTTTTTAGGTTTTTTACATAATGTAGTAAAAACAGTGCAGCTAGAATTAGTTATGCAGCTACTTATTCTAACTCTAGACATTCTCATCTTAAAGAAGGAAACTCAAAACTTTATCCAACTTTATCAGCAAAAAATGTTTTAAGTTGCTAAGCCTATAAAAGAATACCCGAAATAAAAAGTTTCGTATTTTTTTACGATTGTACTATTGAAAAATTTCATTCTTGATTGGAGTTATCTGAAATAAAAAAGAAAGACAGTCTTTCCTGTTTTTATGTTTCTTTATGCCATTTGTTCGAAAAATAAGGCAATCTGGCAAAAAATGTATATGCGAGGTATAATAGTTAATTTGCAGGCTCTTTCAAAAATGATGAAAATTTTTTGTACCAGCCTTGCTATTTAAGATAACTCTTTTAAATATTGAAACTTCTGATGAATTTCCGCGTTTTTTGTGTTGTAAATATACTAAGAAAGACTTTTTTACAATGCGAAATTTCTTCCTTAGGAATAGAAATCAATTAGAATTAATTGAAACGGATAAAATAAAAATGAATTTAGGAATGATAAAATATTTTTCTTGTTCTTTACTTTTTCTATTTTAATTAAAATTTATTTTTATCTTAAGCAATAGGGCCACAATAAGAATCTAGGTGCTACTATATCGAGCAATTACGCATGTTGGAGAAAAAGGGTACGTCTAAAAAATGTAAGATATGCGCAAGTGTAAAGGAACCATATTTTTTTCTTAAGCTGAGTTTCTGTGCATGAGACATCGAACTGCACAACACAAAAGGGATTAGAAAGAAACTTTTTATACAATACATCTTACACTAATGTTCTTTTAGAATTTTTTTCTTTTTATGGTACCCCTATATAATCTGATTACATCGTCTTCCATTGACGATATTAAATGTTTTTAATTCTATTTAAATTTCATCATTTTTGTTTCAAAACTGACGAAAAATAACTATACAAAAAACGCACCATCCATTAAAAAAAAGGAAGAGATGCGCAAAAAAAGGTGCTACCATATTGAATGGTAGTTTGATTCAAATAAATAAATTCGAATGTTTTTGTAATAATATTAATCGTTTGTGTCTTTTATAAGAATAATGAAAATGTAAATTTTAATTCAAGATTGATTTGATTATCTTAAGAGCCTATGTAAAGGTAATTTTTGTGATAGGAATACTAATAAACTGTAATTTACAATTGTATTAGACGCGTCACGGAGTGCTTGAAAAAGTTTGGGGAATTAAAATACAATAAGACCTCCCCCTGCGAATTTAATTTAATTAAATCAAAAGTATTTTTTTGAAACCAAAAGATTCATTTTTTATTAGACGGTAACTAATTAATCCCCTCCCAGATTTGGAAATTTTAGAAGAAAAAAAATGTCTATGTATACTATTTTTACTTTCTCATTAAAAAAAATTTAATTTTCAAGTGAATTTAAGAACTTTTTTGTATTGAATTGAAAAAATGGGGATTTGTAATTTTCTTGCGCTTATACAGATATTTATTTTTTGCCTCTTAATTATATAAACCAGCCTATATATAAAAAAAATCTATATGTGAACTCAATAGAGACTGTGTATTAAAATAAGAACCAGCTGTAAACTAATTTTTAAAATTTTCGCAGATACTGTAGATTTTTTTCTTTTGCTTCGCTTATGTTAATTAGTCCATTTTTTTATTATTTTTTTAAAAAATTAAAGAATAAATAATAATAAGTAAAACTTAACAACAAAATTAATATACAAGACTGAATAAATTTCATACGGATTTGAAAAAAAATTTTGCGTCATCCTACACAGTAAAATTTTTGCATTAGAAAATTATTATTCTTATATCCGAAGAAAGTAATTTCATTTCATTGAAGGTAAAACAGAATGTAAATGAAAATTTTGGTTGAAATATTTATATACTGAATGGTTCATGAGTTAAGAATTCAGATATCATACAGTTTCTGATAAATTGAATCTATATATATAAAGGAGAAAAGCGACTCACTGACTGACTGACTGACTGACTGACTGACTAATCACGATATCTCCGGAACTATTCAACCTACAGACTTGAAATTTGTTAGACATGTTCCTTTCATAGAGTAGACGTCAGCAAAGAACGGATTTTCCGAAATTCGAAACGCAAGGGGCGTTATAAATAATTGCTTCCATGTTTAAACTATCTGATGTACAATCTTGAAATTGGGTAAGCAGATTCCTTTCAGGGAGTAGATATCCGCTACAAAATCAATTTGGTGAAAATCGACCCCCAAGTGGCGTTGCAGAGGCTTAGGGGGCGTTATAGATAATTATTTCCATTTTTAAACTATTTGACGCACTGTCTTTAAATTTGATATATAGATTCCTTTCGTAGAATAATGATCAGTTACAAAACGGGTTTTGTGAAAACAGACTTCTAAGTGGCGTTGCGGGGATTAAGGGCGTAATAGATAAATATATCCGTTTTTAAACTACTTCACCTACCTGCTTGAAAATTGGTAGGTAAGTTTCTTTCCTGGAGTAAATATCCACTACAAAATGGGTTTTAAGAAAATTGACCCTCAAGGGGTGTTGCGGGGGTGGGCGGGGGGTTTAAGGGGCGTTATAAATTCGGATTTTTAAGTTACTAGACGTACAGTCTTGAAACTTAGTAAACAGATTCCTATTCATAGGGTAGAGATACGCTACAAAATGGGTTTCGTGGAAATTGCCCCCCAAGTGGCGTTGCGGGACTTAAGGGGCGTTATAGATAATTATTTCCATTTTTAAAATATTAGACGCAGTCTTTATATTTGATAAAAAGATTTCTTTCATAGAGTAGAGATCAGCTATAAGAAAGTTTTGTGAAAACAGTCCTCTAAGGGGCGTTTCAGGGGTTTAAGAGGCGTAATAAATAAATATTTTCGTTTTTAAACTACTTGACCTACCTGCTTGAAAATTGGTAGGAATGTTTCTTTCATGGAGTAAATATCCGCTACAAAACAGGTTTGGGGGATTTGACCCCAAGGGGTGTTGGGGGGTGGGGGTTTAAGCGGCGTTATAAATTCCGATTTTTAAGTTACTAGACTTACAGTCTTGAAACTTAGTAAGCAGATTCCTCTCATAGGGTAGAGATACGCTAAAAATGGGTTTCGCGAAAATTGCCCCCAAGTGGCGTTGCGGGACTTAAGGGGCGTTATAGATAATTATTTCCATTTTTAAACTATTAGACGCACAGTCTTTATATTTGATAAATAGATTTATTTAATAGAGTCAGCTATAAGAAGGTTTTGTGAAAACAGACTTCTAAGTGGCGTTGCGGGGTATAAATGGGATAATAGATAAATATTTTCATTTTTAAACTACTTGACCTAGCTGCTTGAAAATTGGTAGAAATGTTTCTTTCATGGAGTAAAATCCGCTACAAAACGGGTTTGGAGAAAATTGACCCCAAGGGGTGTTGCCGGGTTAAGGGCAGATATAAATAATTATTTCTATTTTTAAACCATTAGACTCACAGTCTTGAAATTTAGTAAGCAGATTCCTCTCATAGGATAGAAATACACTACAAAATATGTTTTGTGAAAATCGACCCCTAGGTGGCGTTGCGGGGGTTCAAGGGGCGTTATTGATAATTTTTTTTGCATTTTTAATTAATTGGACGCACAGTCTTCAAATTTTGCTAAGCAGATTCCTTTCATAGAGTGCAATTCCCCTACAAAATGGGTTTTGTGAAAACAGACCCAGAAGTGGCGTTGTGGGGGCTCAAGTGGCATTATAGACAATTATCCCCATTTTTAAACTGTTAGACGTTAAGCAGATTCCTTTCGTAAAGTAGAGAACCGCTACAAAATGGGTTTTACGAATATCTACTACCAAGTTTAATTTCGGGAGTTTAAGAGGCGTAATCGATAAATATTTCCATTTTTAAACTATTTGATCATCCTGCTTGAAAATTGGTAGGCATGTTCCTTTCATGGAATAGAGTTCCTCTAACAAAGAGTGAAACGAAAATTGACTCCTAAGGATGTTTGCGAGGGGTCAAGAGGGGTTACAGAAAAAAATTAATGTTTTTAATTGTTAGACCCATATACTTGAAATTTGTTAAGCATGTTTCTTTTGTTGAATAGAGATCCACTAAGAATGTATTTTAAGCAAATCAAGTTATTAGGGGGGGTGTAGGGGTTACTGGGACGTATTGACAAAAAAATTACTTTTTTCGAGCTACAAGGACTATAATAATGAAATTTGGTTTGCATTTTTCTTTTGTTGAATTGAAATCCTCTAAGAGCGGTTATTTTGGAAAACGGCTCTCAACGGGATTACGGGGATATTGATAGTAAAACTTCTTTTTTTCTGTTAGATTTAGACTTGAAATTTGGTTTGCATGTTCAATTTACGGAGTAGAGATCCACCGAAAATTGGTTTTGCGGGAATCCACTTGGTTTTTGGGTTACGAAAGAGCAAATATCATTCTATACTTCAATTTTAGAGATTTTTAGAAAATACAAATTAGATGAGTTCTGCCCTTTTTTTGTGACAGTTAAAGGTATAAGTATATTTTTCAATACAATCGAATTCTTAATGCTAGGACTTAGATATCAATAATTTATACATATATATAAGCAGTAAAAATTTATAAAACATCATGAAATACCCAGCGAAGCGGGCGGGTAACAGCTAGTTTACAATAAATTGAATTCTCAAACAGAGGAAATATGTGGTAAAGTAAGAAACTCCTAAGATGCAAGCTTTTTAAACTGCAAAAGCTCAAATGTTTATTGATTTTATATTGATTACTGAGAATTTTAGAAGCCATTTTGTAAGTAATCAATTAAATGGTGTTTGTTAATATATAATAACGTAATTGGAGGATGCGATATGCCCACTGTAAACTTGATTGATTAGTAAGATAAATAAAAACTGTGTGTGAGATATTATTGCCTGTATTAATAATATGGTTTGGCTGCGGCACTTACAACTGCCTGAGGTACGATTGTAGATCTCTCAGGAAAGGAGATTTCGGAGTTACCAACTCAGACTTCGGGAATACCATTACAGGTTTCACTCAATAAAGACAGTTGTTTTAAATTCTTAAGCTTATCTCAGTGCAAAGAACAATAATATTTTCTGGACTTCATACATAATTAAGTTTTAGCTGAAATTGGTGAATGAAGACTGAAAAAACAAATAGTTTCATGGAAAAGAAAAACTGTGAGAAAGTTATTTTTTAATTTTGTTTTTAATAAATCCATGCACTGAATAGAAAATAGGTGAGGTTTTTGTAAAGACTTCCATCATTTTCAGAATGTAATTGGGGTCAATACCATTTTTTTTTTATCTTTCTCATCTAAATTGGACTTTGTATTTTTAGCAAATAACATTTTCATTGATCGGAACTGGAAATTCCCTTAAATAAAGATTTCCTTGGAAAGTTTCACTTAAGTGTAACTTCAAGTTACTGCTATAAAAAGAAACAGTGATTTCTTTTTCTACAAAAAATATTTTGTAAATTTTAGAAAAAAATGTTTCGAAGGGATAATTTATTGTAATACCTTTTACATTTTTAAAAGCAAAAAACGTGATAGAAACAAACCAAAAGATATGTGCAATGAAAAAGGACTGGATATTTTATTCTTTTTCTACAAACACACACATGCAGTTTTTACTTATTAAGAAATCAGATTCACACATGCCGAATTAAAGCTGAAGAGCTCTTGTTATTTAACTTAATGGTTACACAAAATCTTGAAATATATAATAAAAAAAATTTTTTGGAAGCGAAGGAAAGAAAAAAATAACTTGGTAAGAATAAGAGAAGTGGTAAGTAAATTCAAGTTGAAATTAACTAATGTGTTAAGCTAATAATCCGAGCTCAAACTTCTTATTCCGAGTTTCTTAAGTAATCGTATCCTATGTTAAATCCATCCGTATCTCCAACTTTATTCAGAGATTTGTATTTTCTAGGTAGTATAGAGAGAAAAAAAATTTTTTTGCTCTTAAATCTCCCGTAGAACAACATAATATTCAAATCCTGAAAATGCTATTCACTTCAACTTTTCTTCATGTTATATTTGTGTAAAATATTTTTGGAAATGAACATGTGATCACTAGAAGTATCAGATCCTATGGAACCACATAAAAAAATTTTTATAAAAATGAAAGAAGCAAAATTAAAAATCTTGGAATGACTTAAAGTAATTATATTCTCTTAAGTTTAATTAAATGAATAAAAATAGTTATAAGTATAAAATAAAATTCCGAAATATTTTAAAATAAAACAAAATATAAAAAACCTTCTTAAAAAGTAGATATCGGTATATACTTTAAAAATTTACAATATCAATGTTTGTTTTACCTACTGCAAAATCATATCTCATTTTTTTTCAAATAAAAATAGTTTAAATTTTAATTTTTCAAGTATTATGTGATCAAATTAAGCAAATAATTTGAAGAAAAAGTATTCCACACGAAATAAAGAACCTCAAACAAGCCAGAAAAATATTCATCTAACATCACACTTTTTACACAAACTTGAAGTGTTGTAGCAATGTACGTAAAATCCTTACAATCGCTAAACTCTGGTTCTCCAATCTGTATTGTAACTCATAAACGGGACACATCGGACCCGCGTTACTTTTTTTCCAATTGTACAATCGTTGGATAATGGTAACATAAATTTGAAATTAGTTACCATTTCATGCCTAGAGTTATTTTTTTTCCTTGGAACAAATAACAAATTTTGTTTCTCTACTGATGTTTAATATTTTTCTAATAATTTTGTGTATTTTAATAATAACAATACAACATTATCATAAGAAAAAAATTGATCATGTTATCATTTATGTCTTCGCTTCAGTTGAACTTCATCATATAATTAAATATCACCTAACAGATATCTCAATCGAAGTTCAAAATTGGTTATTCCAAACACGCTCGTTTCGTCTGGAAATGACTTTTGCTCAAATTTCCACTATTTTTCTTTTAGTTCTTTTTTGCACGCTTCCATTCCCTAGTTCCCAAGTATCAAGTTTTTCTCTCTTCACTTTGATCTCAATACATAGGACCATTAGTTTTTTTTTCTTGCTGTATAATAAATAAAAAAAGGTATCGCAAGTTTTTTTCGAGATTAACTACGCGACAGTTTCAAACAAAGAAGAAAATTATTTCTTGAACTTCGTAAAAGCTCTATAGAAAAGATACTTTTATCTAAAGGACACAAATAGAATTAGAAAAAAGAAATTCAATTTCACGCAACAGAAGTGTAGTTTTTTGTCTAGAAATCATGGAAAGCTGGAACCATGAAAAATAGCAAGTTATTTGTATTTAAATACTCCTGTCATGGTCATTTTTATATTAGTTGAAAATAAGCCTGCAATTTTATTTTAAAGAGACGATTTTTTATGATTATGTCTTGTATGCGAGATTCTTTAAGTATGAGAATATTAAAAGCATTTAAAAAAATAAATATTTAAAGCAAAAAAAAAATAGTAAAGTAATATTTAAGGTATAAAATATGTTCGTTTAATTTACATATAATATATATTCAAGTGTGCATATAAATAATCAATAATAATAATAAATACTAAATAGCTATAACTCCAAATAAGCGAAGCATAAGTAAAAGTACAACTAGACAGTATTAGTAAGAAATAAATAGCCACAGTAGTACAATAGCAAACTTTTAGCCTTAGGAACTAAGATTTCGGGTTTAAACATTGGTTTGAGGCCAGCCAACCATCGCCGGTAATTTGCTTTCTTCAAATGTGCTATAGAAAAATGAAATAGGGTTATGAAATAATATATTAGAAAATAAAAAAATACACTAATGAAAGGAAATTTATAACAGGAAAAACTAATTTAAACTACTTACTTATGTAGAAAATTAAAAATATTATATAAAGTGCTATTAAAATAATCAAACACACCCCCACAGCATATCACCGCGCTCTCGTATGACGTTATTTTTAAGTAAATACCTTTTGGGTATAAAAAGGTATCACTGATTGGGTCAAACCCAATGAAGGATAATTTTTCCCCAATTTAATTTGTGCATGCATCCTGGATCTTAATTTAATATAAATCTTAAAATTATTTCCTACATTATAAGTACTTTATTTTATAACCAATTTCTAAAATGTCGTTGTAACTATAAACTGTTACCCTAATGATGCTCAGTGTCCCGATTCACCATTTGCTGTGTCACCTAGAAAAAAACACCATACCCAAAGCATACCATATTCCTCTTTTTTTGCGATGAAAGTGAAGCATTGTTTTGTCAGCATTTTTTAAAGGGAAATAGAAAGCAACTCCCATAGTGTAAGAATTCTAGCTGTTTCATAGAGAATATTTTTTTTTTAAATTTAGGCAGAAATTCCTTAGAAAACGATGAAATTATATATCGCTTTCCTTTTCGAACTTTCTCCTCTACTTTCTACATATGTCATCACTATTAAGAGAATAAAGAGTGGCCATAATTAAACTGCAAGTGTTCAAGTGGTGCTGTAGAGAAAACTACCAGGAATATTCCAGTGAAATTTTTGGTATCTACACGTTTCAGAACATGCGCAAGTCAAATATGCAAGGGGAAAAAGTCACCATTTTCACCCGATGGATGGCGCTGTGCGGTGTTTCAATGCTTATCGACGGCATATATGGAAATTTTAAGCCCATCGAACAGTATAAAAGTAAGACCACATTGAGTAATGGTCCATCATGACTCTGAACAAGAAGGAACGTGCATTGTAAGTGAAGATATTCTATCAGAATGGTAGCAATTATTCAGATACTTTAAAAGAATACCGGCGTATATGAAACGATTAAGAAGCGGTTCAATGAGTGTGCCAATGGATTGAAAAATATGATTTCTGAATTTGAAGAAACGTTAAAATTTGGCGATATTACAGGCACAAGAGGGCGGCGCACGGAAACCCGTAAACCGGAAAGCGTGCAACAAATTGATGACGCTATTGCTGCTACGAGTAGCAGTTCAGGAGCCAGTATGCTGCAACAAGTGAGAGCAAAAAGTGTGGCTTGGATGTTATCTCTTCCCTGGTCAACAGTGCATAAAGTGTTGCGCCACATTCTTCGGCGTTATCCGTATAAAAGTAAAATGCTTCAAGCATGTGGTTTCATAAGGTGGTTCGAATATTGAGCTCATCTTGTGACAATTCCATTGAATAAATTAATTGTTTTCCAAAGCGTCTTTATGGACTGTTTAATTTGTTATCTTAATTTACGTTAATTTTTTATTACAAAAACTGTAAAAATTTAATTACTGAAGCGAATTGTATAAAACTGTATTGCCGATAAACTGTAAGTGATGTTTTTTTTTTTTTTTTTTTTTGGTTATCTGTCTCTTAGAATGTCATTATGCTCTGTCTATCGGTTTCGGAAGTTGTATATGCCAACGGTGAGTGTTGAAATTTGGTACAGCGACATCTACCGGGAGAAAATGGCGATTTTTTTTCTTGCATATTTGATTTGCGCATGTTCTGAAACGTATAGATACCAAATTTCATAGGAATATTCCCAGTAGTTTTCTCTCCAGCACCCCTTGAACACTTGCAGTTTAATTATGGCCACCCTGTACTTCCTTCATTTTAAGCCTGTGGAAATGATTCACTTCATGCTTCATTCCATCATCTCGCCGAGACGTCTCGGTGGCATAGAAATAGCATGCTTGCCTCGTAAGCCTAAGGTTGCGGTTCCAATCCCGGATGGAGATAAATTTTCTAGAAGCAAAAATCGTAGGCATGCATGTTGTATGAATATTAATTTAGCTCTGGGACTCACGGCAAAATTAAATCACAGTAATATTTAGCCTCCGAGGAGAGCTTAAATTTAATCAATTCAACAGTCAAAAAATTAATAGCGGGAGCAGCCACTAGATGGTACCTCCAATGTGAAATGGTTCACACACTTGGGGACTTCTTGTGTCTGCAAAAGCTTTTTCTGCCCAAAAGCAAACACATTAAAAGCAAAATCATCTCGTCATTAAAGCTTCTGATACATATGGTCTACGTTTGATCTGTATTTGATCTATATAGAATAATATTTTTGATTTCAAAGCTAAGACCCCACTGAAACTAGTAGAGTAGAACGTCGGTTATCCTAATTATAAGTCGGTTATTTTGCATCCGAAGTGTCAAATATCCGCACTAGTTTTCTTTCTCTTTTTTTTTTGTCAACTACATGTACTGTATATGAATACGTTGTCGAACAGAAACGACGAAGTAAGTGTTGCTGCTTTTTCTAGAAAACTCAATATGAAGGACATCTGCTATATGTTAGCAGAAGCGTGAGATTCGCTCGAAAAACTGAGCTTGAAAAACGCATGGATAAGCTGTGGTCATATTCAGAAGGCAAAATGACTTCAAAGACGACCACAGGTAGGTGATTACCGACTTTGTCCAATCTATTCTAGGATTTCAAGAAAGCAATGAAGAAGGTGTAGAAACCTGGATGGCATGCGATGCAGAAGACTGTGGATTTCAATTGCTAAATGATGACGAGATTGTGATTTCCGTTCAAGAAGAATCCGACTCTGTCGACGATGAAACGGATGAAGACGAGACAACAACAACGAAAGAAGCAAGGGTGCATCAAATGCTGACTCGTTTCTGCGTTAGAGACAGCTATGGAGTGGTACGAACAACAATCAACTCAAGAGAATCAGAGACATTTCAGCGAAGAAACGAGGTGTACAATGGTACAACGAAAAATAAGTGATTATTTACCACAATAAAGGTAAAATTGCGACATTTTGCACTTATTTTGCTTTTTCTTCAAGCACGTATCCCGCATGTGATGATTTTCAATATTCGTATAGTGTCCGGTATCATATACTGCATGGATCGCATTCCGTTTTCGGTTATCCAAACAATCGTATATCCGAACGGTGTCCGGTCCCAATTGATTCGGATAAACAACGTTCTACTATATTAGAATCCTCTTAGAGAGAGAGAGAGAGTTTCAGATCTCTAATTCATATTTACAAGAGATAAGCTTATCTTTTTGAACTTGAGATAAATTGTGAATTTTTCTAGAAATAACTCTAATTTAGTCATCATCACAAAGAATAATAGAATGAGTGAAATAGAGCATTAAAGACAACATTATACGAAAATTTTCCCTTTTGAGAAGATATGTATTCAAATCCATCAATCTAATAGTTTTATATGTAATGCAGTTAAGTTTCTTTAGTTTTTTTTATGCAAACTCTTTTGGTCCTCTAATGGTTTTAGAAAATATTATATGCAAAAGTTTAAGTTTAAAAAAAAAATTTCTTGCCACACTTTCAGGCATTTGCTTTTTTCCTTTATACTGAAAGAATCATATAACTTATTTAGAGGGAAAAAACTTCTTTTTCTTCTTGCTTAGAAAAACATCTTTTGTGTAAAATGAAACCGTGTATTCTAAAAACCTGGATGGAAAGAAAATTTTGGATGAATCATCTTAATCAACGTCAAAAAAAAAAAAAAAATATATTAAGTTTTTGTTTGAAATGAAGTTATATATATTTTCTTCGAAGTTATGTAAGAGTAAAAAAATCATGTGGAATGTAATCAACTTGAAAGAAATAAGAAAGTGAAACCTGCAGCTGAGTTCTTTCAGGTTACGATATTCTAATATTGATTGTTCTTATTCTGTTTCGTTTTGGAAATCATTTTTGTTTGTCTTTGTGATGCTATAACAAAATTTTGACGAAACTTTTTTTTTTTTTTTTTTTTTGCAAAGGATGAACTAAGTAGCTGACTTTTATTTTTAGCAAATTTCTTTTGGGTTGAGTTTCTGTATTCCCATGGGGTATTACGCATTATTTTTACCTAACTTTTCTTATTTATGTTAGAAGTAATTTTGTGCTACTAAATTTATTTCGAATATGGTCTTAAATTTTTCATCATTTTCTGCAAGCTCTACTCCAAAGTTAAAACTTAATTTCTTGTGATTCAGGAAATTAAAATTTCTTCTTAACAAGTAAAATTTGGAAGAAATAGTTTTTTTTTTTTTAAAAAATTATTAACTAAATTTTGAGATTTTTTTCCCCTGAAATTAATATTTTCTATTTGCTGAGCACCAAAAGTTTATTAAATAAGTGCATACTTTTAAGTATTTCTAAGAAAAATGTTTGAAATTTTAAAAAGTATTTCTTTTTACAATTTGAGATTTCAAATTTGACGAAATCGGTGCTGGTAATATGAATCAGAATAACATCCATAAAAAATATTCCTTTAAGAAAACACCAAGACACGATAAGATATATACAACAGATACATTTAAAATATACACAAGCTTCGAAAATGATATTTCTTTAAAAAAATCAAGGATTTTTGTAATTGTAAGAAATTTGCAGCACAAAAAGAAAAAGAAAAAATGGTCCTCTAGAAAATAGTTATGTGATTTTAATTAAACTTCGTGTGCGAATATTACTCATTTCTACGTGCAAATTGCAGGAAGGAAGTATATTTTCCATTGCAAATTTTTTTTCAATTTTTTTAAAGCATATTTTATTGATAAAATACTCCAAGAGTTTAGAGTGTGTATTGCCCGATGTAGTATCATCATCGTCATTTGACTGAGGTTCAAAATTATCAATCTCGTCGTCAATAGTTTTTGGTTATAGATATGGTGGGTTGGAGAAAGACAAAGTGAATATCTATAATGCGTGTTCAGAATGTTGTTGCTTTTGATTAAAACGATGTTCCATATAAATCACAAAAGATTAAATGGATTTCTGCCTGAAGTGACCCCCTTCATGACCTTGACTTTCACTACTTCGATTCATAATCGCTAATCCATAGAACGTTGTGAAATCGAAAGTAATAAAAATAACAAACGCGAGGCAGTTCGTTGTATTTAAGCAAAATAGGAAAAAGAATGTTGTTGTTGTCGTGTTCTTCCCGCAGGGGGAAGGAATAAAAGTTGCCATTGCCTGTGAGACTTCTTAACGATAGATGGCGACACCACCTATCTCCACCTCCCCAATTTTGGCATGGAACTGAAGGGGAGGGAAATATTCTCCATCCCCCTGCACTCGTGGTTTCTGCTGCGACCGCCCACAAGACTTTCGAACCCACTGATTTAACGAGCACGTACTCGATCTATACTCGGTTAGTGGCATCGGGTATTGAACCGAGGCCCTCCGGTCTGGAGTCCGATGCTCTAACCACTAGGCTACCCACGGCCTATGAAAAAGAATAAATATGAAATATGTTTAACCACTCACCGGATGTAGAATTCAATTCAAAATGATTCCAAGTGTTTACTTTTGACGTCCGTTAGGTTACCACTTTGGTTATAGATATGAAGGGCTAGAGAAAGATAATAAATATCTGTAATGCATGTTCAGAATGCTATTGCTCTTGATTAAAACTATGTTCCATAAATCATAAAACAGTAAATGGACTTAAATGTTGCTTGTTACTAGATAAAACATGTGGAATGTATTGTAACACGATGTTCTACTGAAAGGTAAACAATATGGAATAAGTGCTGCCAAATGATAACAGAGAAATTAAGAGGAAAATTAGTTAGCTTCAGTTCATGCAGCCACAAGTCCTATTAAGAATGTGAAGTTAATTAGAAGTGAAGCTTTAGAATGTGAAGTTAAAAATAACTAATAAATCATAATATATCTCTATTTGACCCTAATATCATGAAATTGCGTTAAAATTACATCAAAGAATAATCAAATTTACACAATTAAACTGGTGAATGTAAAGTAATAATTATCTAGCAACTCTTCAGTAAAGTGTCAGATGAGGTTTTTTATAATGTAAAAGTGGAAGATTTGACTCTTGTAAATGATGATGATATTGCTGTAAGCAAAATCGGCAAAATGATAGACCTGCTAAAATCTTTCCGGTGGAGATGGAAAAATTAGTATTACAGGTAAAAACACAAGAGTGGCGAATTCAAGTATTTAT